>SJYC01042179.1:0-93701 GCA_006408675.1 Madoqua kirkii | reverse complement strand
TTTTGTTGATTTGATTTTTTTCTCTTTGTTTCTTGATGAGTCTGGCTAATGGTTTGTCAATTTTATTTATTCTTTCAAAGAACCAGCTTTTTGCTTTGTTGATTTTTGCTATGGTCTCTTTTGTTTCTTTTGCATTTATTTCTGCTCTAATTTTTAAGATTTCTTTCCTTCTACTGGCTCTGGGGTTCTCTATTTCTTCCTTTTCTAGTTGCTTTAGGCGTAGAGTTAGGTTATTTATTTGACTTTTTTCTTGTTTCTTGAGGTATGCCTGTATTGCTATGAACTTTCCTCTTAGCACTGCTTTTATAGTGTCCCACAGGTTTTGTGTAGTCAGAGCAATAGTTTTAATTTTGATTTAATAGCTTTAAATTTTGATTTGTCTTGGAATTGGGTAATGTGAGTTTTTCTTTCTCCAAATTGTTTTGGCTCTTCTCAATGCTTTTTGCCTTTTTGTACACATGTTAGAATCATCTTGTAAATATCTATAAGATGGCTGACATTTTGCTTGAGATTGTGTTGAGTCTGTAGATCAAATTGTGGAGAGTTAACTTCTTCATATTTAGACTTCCAGTTCATGAACACTGGGTTATCTCTCCACTTAAAAAATTATTCTTATATTTCTACTCCAGTGTTTTGTAGTTTGTATGTATATAATATACATATTTATATACATACAAACTTATACAACTAATTAGCTTTTATAGTGTCCCACAGGTTTTGTGTAGTTGTGTCTTCATTTTCATTCGTTTCTATGCATATTTTGATTTCTTTTTTGATTTCTTCTGTGATTTGTTGATTATTCAGAAGGGTGTTGTTCAGCCTCCAAATATTGGAATTTTTAATAGCTTTTCTCCTGTAATTGAG
This sequence comes from Madoqua kirkii, assembly GCA_006408675.1. Classification (NCBI taxonomy): domain Eukaryota; kingdom Metazoa; phylum Chordata; class Mammalia; order Artiodactyla; family Bovidae; genus Madoqua; species Madoqua kirkii. The sequence continues at coordinate 92,837 of SJYC01042179.1, read as the reverse complement.
ATCTAACCTTAGTGCATTATGATCAGAGAAGATGCTTGGAATAATTTCAATTTTTTTGAATTTATCAAGGTTAGCTTTGTGGCCCAGGATGTGATCTATCCTGGAAAAGGTTCCATGTGCACTTGAAAAAAAGGTGAAATTCATTGTTTGGGGGTGAAATGTCCTATAGATATCAATTAGGTCTAACCTGTGATTGTTTAAATTTAACAAGTTATATCTAATTTTACTATTTGTGACAATGTATATGGACCTCAAAGCCATTTTGCTAATTGAAATAAGTCAGAGAAAAACAAATAGCATATGATCTCACTTTTATGAAAAAAAAAAAAAAAAAAAAAAAGCTCATAGGTACAGAGAACAGCTTGGTGGCTGCAATAGGCAGGGTGTGGAAAGTAGTCACAAAGTTATTTTTAAATAAAATAATATGTAATTTTTGTTCTAGCCTAGTAAATTGACTATTGTTTAGTATTTTCTGAACATAGGGGTGAAATGTCCTATAGATATCAATTAGGTCTAACTGGTCTATTGTCTCATTTAAAGTTTGCGTTTCTTTGTTAATTTTCTGTTTAGTTGATCTGTCCATAGGTGTGAGTGGGGTATTAAAGTCTCCCACTATTATTGTGTTATTATTAATTTCCCCTTTCATGCTTGTTAGCATTTGTCTTATATATTGCGGTGCTCCTATGTTGGGTGCATATATATTTATAATTGTTATATCTTCTTCGTGGATTGATCCTTTAATCATTATGTAGTGGCCTTCTTTGTCCCTTTTCACAGCCTTTGTTTTAAAGTCTATTTTATCTGAGATGAGTATCGCTACACTTGAAGGACTAATGTAATAGTTGTGTTTGTTTAGTTGAGACAAAAAGTAATGTAACATGAAAGCTAATTTTGGAAAGAAATACCAGAATATTTTAAAAAATAAATGAAAATACTTTTGCCACAAACATGTTTGTATTAAAAAGTATTAAAGTGTCTGTAGGTACTAATGGCTTTTCTTAGATCACCAAAATAAATACTAAAATATTTTAAGAGATTTTACTGTTATTACAAAATAACTAAACAAAATATTTTCTCAATTTTTAAATTTTAAATAGCCAAAGTATATGTTATTTACTAGAAAAGAATAGAAAAAACTAAAGGACATTGTTTTAAACAACAAAGGACCAAGACTTAGATTTGGGTTACTTGTTTAACTATGTGAGCTATTTATTAATCTTAACTTCAGTTCTCTGACCTCAGTTAAATAATCTGTAAAGTAGGAATTGTGGTTCTGTGTCAGAGAACTATCTTGGTCCACAAAACCCCTTTGTTAGCTGTCAAGTGCTGACTGTTGTTATTATTTTAACAATTCAGTAACACTCTTAAACAGGACTTTAACATGAAAGTCATTGGCAAGATGGCACAATAGGAGGTTCCAGCCTTCATCTCAAAATTGACGTCTCCCCATAGAAACACTGATTTGGCAACCAGTCACAGCAGAGATATCAATAACCTCAGATATGCAGATGACACCACCCTTATGGCAAAAAGTGAAGAACTAAAGAGCTTCTTAATGAAAGTGAGAAATGAGAGTGGAAAAGTTGGCTTAAAGCTCAACATGCAGAAAACTAAGATCATGGCATCTAGTCCCATCACTTCATGGCGAATAGATGGGGAAACAGTGGGAACAGTGGCTATTTTTCTGGACTCCAAAATCACTGCAAATGGTGATTGCAGCCATGAAATTAAAAGATTCTTGCTCCTTGGAAGGAGAGTTATGACCAATCTAGACAGCATATTAAAAAGCAGGGACATTACTTTGTCAACAAAGGTCCGTCTAGTCAAGGCTATGGTTTTTCCAGTGGTCATGTATGGATGTGAGAGTTGGACTATAAAGAAAGCTGAGTGCCAAAGAATTGATGCTTTTGAACTGTAGTGTTGGAGAAGACTCTTGAGAGTCCCTTGGACTGCAAGGAGATCCAAACAGTCCATCCTAAAGGAGATCAGTCCTGGGGGTTCATTGGAAGGACTGATGCTGAAGCTGAAACTCCAATACTTTGGCCACCTGGTACACAGAGTTGACTCATTGGAAAAGACCCCGATGCTGGGAAGGATTGAGGGTGGGAGGAGAAGGCGACAATGGAAGATGAGATTGTTGGATGGCATCACCAACTCAATGGAAATGGGTTTGGCTGGACTCCGGGATTTGGTGATGGACACGGAGGCCTGGTGTGCTGCGGTTCATGAAGTCTCAAAGAGCTGGACATGACTGGGCGACTGAACTGAACACAGCAGACAATGTCTTTGTGGGAGTGCCAGAGTCCAACTGAGGGCCTCAGCTCTCCTTTGTCTGCAGTTTTCTTCATGAGGGAAGGTGAGAGCAAAATGAGTACCAGGCCTCACCAGCCCTGTGTGATGTTGCCCAGAAGGCTCACTTCTGTCTCATTCCACATCAAACGCTGGGGAGTTGGGCTTGGCCAGATCATCTCGGAACAGCTCAGAGCAGCAGAAGCCGTGGAGGCTCATGGCAACTGATGTGATCTCAATAGCTGGGTGCGGATTCTGCTAACCTGCTCAGGGCATCCACCAAGAGGCTCACCCACAAACTCCACAGGATGACCTGCGGCCTACAGAGCTTCTACCAAGCCCAGGTGCATACCCCAGTAACCCAATGTGCCACTCTATGGCTGGCACTCTACAAAACTCAAGGCATTGCGCATCACGTGCCCCGCAGGGGGCTGTCACCCCAGGAGAACAGCACAGAGATCTCACTATCAGGGGGCAGAGCTTATGGCCAATTTAACTCTGCAGGATAAGGAAAAGATGTGTAACCTTGAATACTTCTGGGAATTTCCCTAGGAAATATAAAAGGGAGGCTCTCTATCAAAATTCCAATGGCATTTTCACCAAAAGAGGGAAAAAAAATCCTAAAATGCTTAAAGAACCACAAAACACCTCAAATAGTTAAAGAAATCCTGGTGGCATCATCATGTTTCCTGAGTTCAAACTGAATTGCAAAGTTATAGTAACCAAACTATCTTGTACTGGAATAAAAACAAACTCACAGACCAGTAGAACAGAATCAAGATTCCAGAAATAAGTCTATACATATCAAGTCAACTAATATTTGACAAGGAAGCCAAGAATATTCAATGAGGAAACAACAGTCTCTTAAATAAGTGGTGTTGGGAAAATTGAAGAGTAACATACAAAAAAAGAAAGAAAGAAATTGGAGCCCTCTCTTACACCACTCACAAAAAATGAACTCAGAATGGATTTTGACTTAAATGTAAGGCCTGAAACCATAAAATCTCTGGAAGAAAAACTAGGAGGAAGTTCCTTGGCATTGGTCTCAGCCGTTATTTTTTCATTTTTGATACTGAAAGCACAGGCAATAAAAGCAAAAATCCACGTTTGACCACATCAAACTAGAAAATTTCTGGACAGTAAAAGAAACCATTAAAAAATAAAAAGGCAATCTATGGAATGGGAGAAAATATTTGTAAACCATCAACCAACAAATGGTTAATATTCAAAATATAAGAAACTCATAAAACTCCATAGCCAAAAAAAAAAAAAAATCTAATAATCCACTTAAAAAATGGGCAAAGGATTCCAATAGACATTTTCCCAAGGAAGACATAGAGACAACAGATACATAAAAAGAAGCCCAACATCACTAGTCATCAGGGAAATGCATATCAGAACTTCAGTGAGGTATCACCTCACACATGTTTGAGTGGCTATTATCAAAAACGCAAGAGATGACAAGAGCTGGCAAGGGTGTGGAGAAAGAAAACTAGTGCACTCTTGGACTGTAAACTGGCTCAAACACTACGCCAAACAGTGTGGAGGTTTCTCAGAATATTTAAAATATAGAACTACCATATGATCCAGCAGTCTTATTTCTGAGTACATACCCAAAGGAAATGAAGCCCCTCTCTCTAGGGGATTTCTGCACTGCCGTGGTTATTTCAGCATTTTTCACAATAGCCAAGACACAGAAACAACCTAAGTATCTGCTGGTAGATGAATGGATAAAGAATATGTGGCTATCCTTATATGGAATATTATTCAGTCACGAGAAAAAGGAAATACTGACATTTGTGACAAGATGGATGAATCTGGAGGACATTATGTTAAATGAAATAATTTACACAATCATTGTCTAAAGAAAGACAAACACTCTATGATTTCACTTATGCATGAAATCTAAGGAAGTCAAACTCAGAAACAGACAGTAGGTTGGTGGCTGCCAGGTGCATCAGAGTAGGGGAAAGGAGATGCTATTCAAAGGGTACAATCTTCCAGTTATGAGTACATTCTGGGAATCTAATGTATAGCATGGTGATTATAATGAACAATACTGTACTGCACATTTGAATGTTGCTGTAGGGTAGATCTTAAAAATTCTCACCACACACACAAGAAAGTAGTTTTGTGAGGTGACAGATGCTGCGTTCACCTTCGCGTTTGGTAATCATTTCACAATATATGTGTGTATTAAATCATGTTATACACTATAAATATACAACATAAATCAAATGTGCAACTATAAACCAAATCAAGTTTTACACTATAAAGGTATACAAAGTTATACATCAGTGAAAGTGAAAGTTGCTCAGTCCTGTCCGACTCTTTGCGACCCCATGGACTATACAGTCCGTGGAATTCTCCAAGCCAGAATACTGCAGTGGGTAGCCTTTCCCTTCTCCAGAGGATCTTCCCAGCTCAGGGATTGAACCCAGGTCTCCCACATTTCAGGCGGATTCTTTACCAGCTGAACCACAAGGGAAGCCCTATGTGCCAAATATACTTCAGTAAAGTTGCTGGGGGAAAAAAGACAGATTTCTAAGGAAAATCTAATATCTTAAAGTTCTTGAATCATATATAAATGTTTGAGGAAAACTTTTCTTTTTTTTTTTTTTTACAGAGATTAGAAAGTAAGGAGCTTACTTACATTTATCCCAAGAGAGTAGGTAGAGATGTAATATTGATAATAACCTTTCCACTTCTACTTGCAAAATCACTAATTCAAACATCTCCATTTCTGACCACAAATGCCAATCCTTTGGGTTTTCTCAGGTCAGTTCAGTCGCTCAGTTGTGTCTGACTCTTTGTGACCCCATGGACTGCAGCACACCAGGCTTTCCTGTCCATCACCAACTCCCAGAGCCTGCTCAAACTCATGTTCATCCAGTCGGTGATGCCATCCAACCGTCTCATCCTCTGTCATCTCCTTCTCCTCCTGCCTTCAATCTTTCCCACCATCAAGGTCTTTTCATTAGTCACTTCTCACCAGGAGGGCAAAAGTATTGGAGTTTCAGCTTCAGCATCAGTTCTTCCAGTGAATATTCAGCACTGATTTCCTTTAGGGTGAACTGGTTGGATCTCCTTGCAGTCCAACAGACACTCAGGAGTCTTCTCCAACACCACAGTTCAAAAGCATCAATTCTTGGTGCTCAGCCTTCTTTATGGTCCAATTCTCACATCTGTACATGACTATTGGAAAAACCATAGCTTTGACTAGACAGATCTTTGTTGGCAAAGTAATATTTCTGCTTTTTAATATGCAGTCTAGCTTGGTCACAGCTTTTCTTCCAAGGAACAAGCATCTTTTAATTTCATGGCTGCAGTCACCATCCGCAATGATTTTGGAGCCCCCCAAAATCGGGTTTGCTAGCCCAACTCTCCCCTCCATGAGCTCAGTGGTAGAAAGCAGTTTGTCTTCTGTATTTACTCCTGCTCTTTAATTGCTGGACCCTCATCAAGTTTAGATTTCATGGTTTATTATGACAATTACTGTATTACTGCTTCTCACATTTTCTTTGTCCCTCTGTCTTCGTAGTTACATCTACTGGCAACACTTTATTTCTATATGAAATGATACATCTGCCTTATCTGTACTTGAAGGCAGGCCACTAGGTGCTGCTGGAGCAGGTCCCACAAAGGATATCTTTTGTATCTTTGCAAATTAACGGTCATGTGCCTCGAATACTGTCAAGCAGTTCTATTGCAGGATTGTATTCAATGTACTCCCCTGCCACATACACATTAGCTTTTCACACTCTTTTCTCTTTAGCCCATAACACCTCCACCTTGCCCCCTCAGTCTAAGCAAATATTCTTACCTCTTACTTCAGAGAAAAAACATCAATGGAATGCAAGTCCCTTCACTTTCCATGGGCAGACATCCATACCTACTAGCAATTGCAGCCCTAAACCCTCCTTTTGTACTTGTTAAGGTGCACCTCCTTCCTTTTAGGGCCCAACCACCTCCCTTATTCTGGATCCTACTCTCTGCCCTCTTTTCAGAAAGCTTGCCCCTTTAAATACCCCTTCTCATGTATATGTACCCCTTCTCTGCAATCCTCTCTTGCCCTGCAATATATTCCCATGAGAAATATGCAGGTCCTTCTTCCACCTTAAAAATCCCTTGACCTCACATTTCATTCCATCCATGGTCAAACTTGCCCATCCTTTTCATAATCTCATTGCAAGAATTTTTCTGCCCGTAATGTCTCCATTTCCTTACCTCCTGTGCATTCCTTAACCCATTCAATTTGGACTTCTGTTCACAACACTGTGTTGAAATGACTGTTGCTAAATTCCCAAGGACAAGGATTGCCATATCCCTGAGCCACTTTCACTGGAAAAGCAGGCTTCATGGAGACAGTCCTGGACAAACTGGAGCAATGGTCTTCTTAGCCAATGATCTACCTGTTAATACAACTAGTAACATTTTGTCCTCATCCTATTTCTCAACAGCATTCCACTGGCCACTCCCTTGTCTTCCAATAAATCCCTCCTTACTCTCTCCCCATTCATTCTTATTTACTTGTATATCAGATAATAGAGTCCCACAAAACTGCTTTAAGCACCAGTCCTTTCCTAATGTATATTCTGATTATGTAACTCCATCAGTTCCCATGGCTTGCATCTCTACATCAATGGCATTTAAAGTTACATATCCAGACTAGACTTCTCTGGGTATCACAGACACAGAAAATTAGTTGACAGTTTCAGTGGGAATTTTCACATGTGTACTGAGACATGAGGATATTCCAGACAGGCAAATAACTTGGCATTTCTTATAGTGTTCTTTAAATATTTGTTCATTATCTTGCTCATGAAAGGAAGAACTGTTACTAAAAAATTACGTAGAAACATTTATCTACTAAATCATTTTATCTAGAGTATTTGAAAATAAATAATGATAACTTCCCCACCATTGGTGTTTTTCTCCCCTCTTGTAGCACTTCAAACATCTTTATTAGAAGCAATAAAAATTTAAAGAGATTTAGTAACTGTTCATCTTGGAGAGTTCAGAAATACCAAGATTCTCAATGGCATTGAGGCCTGACTCATTATTGCTTCTCTGTGGTCCTTATTAAAAGGAAAGTTGAATTACTGATTACTCTGTCAATTTCTTCATATCAAAAAATACTTAAATATTTGAAGAAAATTTAGAATAATAGAAGTCAGAAGCAATGACTCTGATATGAGTCACATAGCAATGTGGAGACACTTGAATCTTAAAATTTAGTTCCCATGAGATAACCAACAAAGAAAAACTTTACTTATAGGAAAATATATACATATGTACAGACATAGAAGTATCTACTCTTATTGAAGCATACTCTTCCCCAGGCACTATAGCAGAGGTTTTATATTAATAAAAGTTGGTAATAAATTAACCAAGTTTTGATGTTGCAAAGATCTGAGTTTAAAATCCCATGTTATCACTTCTTAATAGGAATACTTTGGACACCTATCTTTTTGTTTTCCCCAAGGATCATTTGTATTCTATAAAAGAAGAACAGATTTTATTTTCTTGGGTTCCAAAATCAGTGTGGACAGTGACTGTAGCCATGAAATTAAACGATTCTTGCTCTTTGGAAGGAAAGCTATGACAAACCTAGACAGCATATTAAAAAGCAGAGACATCACTTTGCTGGCAAAGGTCTGTATAGCCAAAGCTATGACTTTTCCAGTAGTCAGGTATGGATGTGCGAGTTGGACCATAAAGAAGGCTGAGCACTGAAGAATGGATGCTTTTGCATTGTGGTTGTGGAAAAGACTCTTGAGAGTCTCTTGGACTGCAAAAAGTTCAAATCAGTCAATCCTAAAGAAAATCAATACTGAGTATTCATTAGAAGGACTGATGCTGAACCCCCAATAGTTTGGCCACCTGACGTGAAGAACAGACTCATTGGAAAAGATAATGATGCTCAGAAAAATTGAAGGTCAAAGGAGAAGGGGGTGGCAGAGGATGAAATGGCTTGATAGCATCACCGACTCAATGGACATAAATTTGAGCAAACTCTGGGAGATAGTGGAGGACAGAGGAGCCTGGTGGGCTATAGTCTCTGGGCTTGCAAAGAGTGAGATATGACTTAGAGACTGAACAATATCATCAACAACAATGAAGAACAGTAAATTATATAAATGAGGTTGTTGAGAGATTTAAGATTGTGTGCAAAGCCCTTGATAAAGTACTTGGCACATAGTCCATAATAACAGGCTTTATCATCCTTTTCAACAGCAGAAGCAGCTGATATTATCCCTGGATGTGCTTCAGTCTTCATTTTATTTCATACGTCTCTTTATACCACTCCTATGTACTAGATTATTATTCCTACTGTCCTTGAGGAAACTGAGGCTTGAGGTAATCCAGCTAATAGTTGGACACAGATGGAGTTGAATCCATGTGTGTCTAACTACAGAGCCCCTGCTCTCTCCATAGCACTGTGCATATACAGTGTAACTTGTCCTGATTTAGAGAACTGACTTCTCTTCTCCAAAGCAATTTGCACATATCTTTGCTCATACTGATTCCCCGACCCACTGACTCATTTGGGCAAAACAAGAGTTTTCTGTGCCAATGAAATAAAGAATTGGGGCCAGAGAGATATATGGACCAGTGCGGTGTATCAAGATATATGTACCAGTGTAGCTTCCCAGGTTGCTCAGTGCTAAAAGAATCTGCCTGCCAATGCAGGAGACATGGGTTCAATCCCTGGGCTGGAAGATCTCCTGGAGCAGGGAATGGCAACCCACTCCAGTTTTCTTGCCTGGAAAATCCCATGAACAGAAGAGCTTGACAGGCTGCAGTCCATGGAGTCACACAGAATCAGACATGACTGTGCACACACACACATATGTACCAGTACCTCATTAAGAAGGAAGCTACTGATATACTCATATGATTACATATACAGACTCACATCATCAAGTCCATATTACAGTATATCTCTTAGAGATAAAGTACAATTTACTCAACAACAAAATCATCATGTAAAATTATAAATGTAGAGGGAAAGACATTACTTTGAATCCTTTACTTTTCTACAATCATTTTTTTTTTGAGATTCTAGTTTTTAACAGTTTCTAATCTGTGCAATCTTAAATTTCCCTAGAGAAGTCATCTGTAGTACAAGGATGTTCTGCTTTGTTGAAAAATAAAAGAGCATTATATAATTGAGGCATCATTTATGTAACCAGAGTTGCTGGAGCTTGCTACTACCACAGGGCAAAGACTCAAAAAAGCACCTAAAAATGTACAGCAGGCAGAGTTATCAATGGAGAAACAAAGCTCTGCCTATAGTACCTTCCTGCCAGGGAAGAATCAGGATGATTATACTTCTCTCAAGCTATACAGATTACGATCTACAAGGCAGGATTTAATGCCACTTAAAATTGGAACTGCATGTTACTGCATGCTTAGCTTTGTTGTCAACAATTCAAAGCAATTAAATTTTTCCAAGCTAATATATGTGTTTTCACGTATTCATTCACCTTATACAACCTGGAATAGTAGTGAATAAGAAATAAAAGATTACTCATGTTTATTTCCGGTCTAGGCAGTCTGTTTAAATGTGTGAGTTCCACTGGTACTTTATTTCATCAGTTTAATAAAAACTTTAGTGGACTTTTTTTCTGTGCTAAAGCAAACTCTTTCAAACAATACTTAGAGCACAGGCATAAGAAGACAAAACTGGAAGTCTTTTTTGTTAAGCCATGCCAGTTCTACTCTTGCAATGCAACTGGTAAACACACAGGAAGGAAGAGTATCTTTCAGTCTCCCTGAAGGTATTATTATATGTTAAAGTTCTCTGCATACTTCATCACTTCAGTACTTGCCTAGAGACTGATAAATCTATTGGAGTAACATATTTTGCAAATCAAATGTAGAAATCCAAGACATGTTACATCAAATCAAAGTCTGTCCTGCAAACAAGTTTTGGAAAGGTGGAACGTGAAAGTGAAGTCGCTTAGTCGTGTCTGATTCTTTGTGACCCCATGGACTGTAGCCTACCAGGCTCCTCCATCCATGGAATTTTCCAGGCAAGAGTACTGGAGTGGGTTGCCATTTCCTTCTCCAGGGGATCTTCCTGACCCAGGGATTGAACCTGGGCCTCCCACACTGCAGGCAGATGCTTACTGTCTGAACTATCCTAAGATTCCAGATAGTCATTGGCTTTTTCTCCCAATCTTAGGAGAAATAGTTGACATATATAACCGTATATGTTTAAGACATACATTGCAATGACTTGCTTTACATATATTATGAAATGATTATTACTACAGGTTCAGCTAACATCCATCATCTTATATAAATATAGAAAAATTAAAAAATGTTCTCCTTGTTATGAGAATTCTTGGGACTTACTCTCTTAACTTTCCTATATATTATGCAGCAGTGTTAATTATAGTTATCATGTTGCACATTACATTCTTAGTACTTATTAATCATATCTTGAAATCTGTAACTTTGACCACCTTCCTTCAATTTCTCCTCTCCTCATCCTCCATCTCTGGTAACTACATCCGATCTCTTCCTATGACCCTGCTTTTTTGTTTTCTTTAGATTCCACATATAAGTGAGACCATGTAGTATCTGGCTTTCTCTGTCCAACTTAATTCACTTAGCATAAGGTCTTCAAGTTCCCTCCATTTTGTATAAATGGTAGGATTTGCTTGGTTTTTTTGGATGAGTAATATTTCATTGTGTATATACATGACAACTCCATTACCCATTCAGCCGTCAATATATGCTTAGGTTGTTTCTGTCTCCTGGCTATTATAAAGAATGCTGCTTTGAATGTGGGGATGCAGGTATCTTTTGCAGTCAAGGTTTTCATTTCCTTTGGGTATATTCCCAGAAGTAGAATTGCTGAATCATAAGGTAGTTCTATTTTTAATTTGAAGATCTTTTATACTGTTTTACATAGTGGCTGTTCCAATTTACCATCCCAACAACAGTGCACAAGGGTTCCCTTTTGTCCACATCCATGCCAGCATGTTACTTCTGGTCTGTTTGTATTTTTTATTGAAGGATAACTGCTTTACAGAATTTTGCTGTTTTCTGTCAAACCTCAACATGAATCAGCCACAGGTACACATATATCCCCTCCCTTTTGAAGCTCCCTCCCATCTCCCTCCCCATCCCACCCCTCTAGATTGATATAGAGCCCCTGTTTGAGTTTCCTGAGTCATACAGCAAACTCCCATTGGCTGTCTGTTTTACATATGGTGATGTAAGTTTCCATGTTACTCTCTCCATACATCTCACCCTCTCCTCTCCTCTCCCCATGTCCATAAGTCTATTCTCTATGTCTGTCTCTCCACTGCTGCTCTGTAAGTAAATTCTTCAGTACCATTTTTCTAGATTCCATGTATATGTATTAGAATATGCTATTTTATCTTTTTCTGATTCACTTCACTCTGTATAATAGGTTCTAGGTTCATCCACCTCATTAGAACTGACTTAAATGAATTCCTTTCTATGGCTGAGTAATATCCCATTGTGTATATGTACCACAACTTCTTTATCCATTCATTCATCTGTTGATGGACAGGTCGGTTGCTTCCATGGTCTAGCCATTGTAAATAGTGCTGCAATGAACAATGGGATACATGTGTCTTTCAATTTTGGTTTCCTCAGGGTATACACCTAGGAGTGGGATTGCTGGGTCATATGGTGGTTTTATTCCTAGTTTTTTAAAGAAGCTCCATACTGTCTTCCACAGTGGTTGTATCAATTTACATTCCCACCAACAGTGCAAGAGTGTTCTGTTTTCTCCACACCCTTTCCAGCATTTATTGTTTATAGACTTTTTGATGATGGCCATTCTAACAGATGTGAGGCAATATCTCATTGCAGTTTTATTTTGCATCTCCCTCAGATGGAGCTAGTGATAAAGAACCCGCCTGCAAATGCAGGAGACACAGGTTCAATCCCTGGGTCAGGAAGATCCCCTGGAGGAGGAAATGGGAACCCACTCCAGTATCCTTGCCTGGAGAATCCTATGGACAGAGGAGACTGGCAGGCTACAGTGAAAAATGTCACAAAGAGTCAGATACAACTGAAGTGACTTAGGACAGATGGAATGACTTGTGATGTTCAGCATCACTTCATGTACTGCCAATCTTCTACAGTAAAATGTTTCACCATTCTCTGAACTGCTGTCAAAATACAAGTTTGGAAAAATGTATAATGTAGACTTCTGAGATATACGAGATTTCAGTTCAGTCAGTTCAGTCGCTCAATCATGTTCAACTCTGCAACCCCATGAATTGCAGCACGCCAGGCCTCCCTGTCCATCACCAACTCCCAGAGTTCACTCAAACTCATGTCCATTGACTTGCATGAGATGGCCACCCAGCCATCTCATCCTGTCCTCCCCGTCTCTTCCTGCCCCCAATCCCTTCAAGCATCAGGGTCTTTTCCAATGAGTTAACTCTTCTCATAAGGTGGCCAAAGTACTGGAGTTTCAGCTTTAGCATCATTCCTTCCAAAGAACACTCAGGACGAAATACGGTTTTAAAAAGGTATTGATTTTACTTAAAAAGAAAGAAAAAAAAAAGAATACAAAAGAAAACACATGCACCTCCCAAGGGAATCTGGGATGCCAGGTTTCCCAGAGTCCAGCTGTCTGGCGGGGCTGTGGCTGACCTGAGCCCAAGCTGCTTCCCTCTCCTGCTGGGGGATCACACACCTTCCTCCGCTCACATCCATAAATCCTGGCAGAATCTTCTAACTATGGCTACTCTAGTAAGAAGGCTGTGTCCCTCTGAGATGCGCCGTTTCTAAGCTTGCTCAGGAAAGCTCTCTGGTTTATGCAGATTTTGGCCTCTGACCTACGAGGCCCTAAGGCCCACCTGTTGTTTTTCAGCAAAGCCTCTATTTCTCCTAAGTAGAACAGACAAAAGAAGCAGAAGGCTCTAGTCTGGATGCAGGTTCCTCCAACCCCACTGGAGCCCAGCTGCTCTTGGGGAGAGTCTGGATACATTCAGGATTTAAACATTCAAATATACAACCTAGTTACATAACATACTGATGTACAGTGTGGCTATTATTACCTGTGGGGTGCAGTGCTGCTGTGCCATGTACAGGCTGGTCCCCTGCTAGTGAGTAGGGACCAGCTAGCCCAGGGCTGCTGCGCTGGGAACTACAGGGCTTGCCCTGTCCGCCCTGTGCTCCTCTCCTCCTCGGGACAGGAGGCACTCTCCTGCTACTGTCTTTGCTGGTCTCCTATGAGCCTGTACCCAAGGCAGAAAGAGGCCTGCTTCCTTTCGAACACTGCTGCCTCCCACCCAGTACTAAGTCAGCCAAGATGTCCTTCAAGTCCCTCAGAGACCCAGGGCTTTCCTGACAGGATGTATTGATCTTTCATTGTTCTGAGGACTCCATCTTTGTGACTCCAAGGCACTAACAGAGTGCCTGGTTGTCAGGAAATGCTTGAAAAACAAAAATACGTTTTTCTGATCTATACACATGTTTATGTATGTACATACACATATTTATATGGTTATTTCTGGCATTTTTCTATAGAGCAATTGCAGTAAAGTGTCTCAGGCTTTCCTCGCATGTCTTGGCTTACCAGTGCTTTAACAATAGCATCGGTACTAAAATGATTAACAGACCTAATAATAGCCATCACTTACTGAGTGCTTCACCTGCATTATTTAATTCTCATGATAACCAACTGGGGAATCTTGATTTTATCAAGATGAATTATGAACCAAGCTAGTGGAGGTGATGGGATTCCAGCTGAGCTATTAAAAATCCTAAAAGATGATGCTGTTAAAGTGCTGCACTCAACACGACAGCAGATTTGGAAAACTCAGCAGTGGCCGCAGGACTGGAAAGGTCAGTTTTCATTCCAATGCCAAAGAAGGGCAATGCCAAAGAATGTTCAAACTACCATACAATTGCCCTCATTTCACACAGTAGCAAAGTTATGCTCAAAATCTTTCAAACTAGGCTTCAGCAGTATGTGAACTGAGAGAAACTTCTAGATGTACAAGCTGGGTTTAAAAAAGGCAGAGGAACTAGAGATCAAATTGCCAATATTCGTTGGCTCATAGAGAAAGCAAGGGAATTTCAGAAAAACATCTACTTCTGCTTCACTGACTACCTTAAAGCCCTTGACTGTGTGGACCACAACAAACAATGGAAAATTCTTTAAGAGATGGGAATACCAGACCACCTTACCTCTCCTCTGAGAAACCTGTATGAAGGTCAAGAAGTGACAGTTAGAACTGGACATGGAATAACTGACTGGTTCAAACTTAAGAAAGGAGTATGACAAGGCTATATACTGTCACCCTGTTTATTTAATGTCTATGCAGGGTGCATCATGCAAAATGCCAGGGTGGATGAATCACAAGCTGAACTCAAGATTGCCAGGAGAAGTACCAACAACCTCAGATAGGCAGATGACAACCACTCTAATGGCAGAAAGTTAAGAGGAACTAAAGAGCCTCTTGATGAGGGTGAAAGAGGAGAGTGAAAAAGCTGGCTTAAAACTCAACATTCAAAAACTAAGATCATAGCATCCAGTCCCATCACTTCATGGCAAACAGATGGGGAAAAAGTGGAAACAGTGGAAAAATTAGGGTTAGGGGTTAAGGTTAGATTTTATTTTCTTGGGCTCAGAAATCAGTGTGGATTGGTGACTGCAATCATGAAATTAAAACACCTGGTCCTTGGAAGGAAAGCTATGACAAATCTAGACAGTGTATTAAGAAGCAGAGACATCACTTTGCCAACAAAGGTCCATACAGTCAAAGCTATGGTTTTCCTAGTAGTCATGTATGGATGTGAGTTGGACCATAAGGAAAGCTGAGTGCTGAAGAATTTCAATTTGTAGGGCTGGAGTGCTAGAAAAGACTTTTGAGAGGCCCTTGGACAGCAGGGAGATCAAACCAGTCAATCCTAAAGGGAATCAACCCTAAATATTCATTGGAAGGACTGAGGATGGCATCACGGACTTGATGAACATGAGTCTGAGTGAACTCCGGGAGATGCTGATGGACAGGGAGGCCTGGCGTGCTGTGATTCACGAGGTTGCAAAGAGTCAGACATGACTGAGCGACTGAACTGAACTGAGGTCGAAGCTCCAATATTTTGGCCATTTGATGAGAAGAGCTGACTCACTGGAAAAGACTCTGATGCTTGAAAAGACTGAGGCAGGAGGAGAAGGGGGCAACAGAGGATAAGATGGTTGGATGGCATCACCAACTCAATAGACATGAGTTTGAGCAAACTCCAGAAAGTAGTGAAGGACAGGGAACGCTGGCATGCTGCATTCACGGAACTGAAGAGTTGGATATGACTTAGCAATTAAACAACACCTGTGGCTTAGAAAATTTACATGTTGAATTGGACAAAAAGTTTGGAGGTTTTTCCGTAAGATCTTACAGAAAAGCCAGAATGAACTTTTTGGCCAGCCCAATACCTACCACACAGAGTCACACAGTTAGCAAGGGGCAGAGCTGGGTCATCCAAGTGTTGGAATCAAGTCCCGTACTCTTTCCATAACTAGCCTGTAGAATGGGTGATATTTAACTACATAGAAACTCAGCATTATCTTTGTTGAAGATTTAAATTGGATTCATGTCCTGCTATTAAGAAAGGCCAACATAAAACTCTGGGATGGCAAAGAGAGGAGCTGAATGATGAACATAAGACACATACCTGACACGTGGAGTGGATCGAGACCTCTGACAACCAATCTGTCTAGTGGAATGGGCTGATCAATTACTGTACATGAACCACCTTCTTTGATTACTGTTTGCAGCTCAGGAGTAAGTGAAGGACACATTAAACCAGGGTCTGAGCCTCCAAGTTTCTGAAATTTAGGAGGAAATAATGCAAAAAATAGGAAATAAATACTGACACACATACTTACAGCACATCCTTAAACAAACCGATTTTTAGAAACAATTGTTTGAAATCCAGCTTACGACTCTTTTAGGATCTTGAAAAGCATTTCCCAAAGTACACAGTGATTTAAAACACAGTGTTTCTGAGCCCCAAGTTTAATCACCTGAATAAATAAATGGTCAATTCCATAACTTGGAAACATTAAATCACCATCACATCACTGGAAAGATCTTTATTTCCAGTATCCCTCTGTAGTACTGAGTTAAATGAATGAGAAAGAGGAGCCTCATCTGGGCCCACTCTGTCTATGGGATCTTACACTAAATCTAAATAAATAGATTGCATGCTCCATGATTTAAAAATATTTTGAATATATATGCTAAAAGAAAAAGGATGTCAAAAATTGTGATGTGCATGAAGCAATTTGTGCATTAAATAGCAAAGAGAAATGAAAACACAACATTCATTATTTCTTTTTCCAAAAAAATAAATGACACTTGATGTCTTCTCTGGGTGGCTATTTCTGCTCCTGTGAAGTCAATAAAATTCTCAGATTTATCAGATAGAAGAATTTAAAGGGGACTTTAAACCAGGTAACATTCCTTATTTTAGAATCATGTTGTGAAGCATGGAAGCAGAATATTATAACATGGTCAGTAATGAGTCACAGGCTCCGATCTGTGCCATAATGTAAAGAGAAGGGAAGCTGTGCCTAATGTCAGGTTTTGGAAGGGGACAGAGATTTTTTTTCAGGGCTTGACCTGTTCAGACATGGTAGTCTGGCAGCTAAAAACAGGAGGTCATCCAAGTTTTGAAAGTGACTCTTAGTATCTCCAACAGCTACTCCCTCCCCAACCAATGAACTATTCACAGATTGATTAATGGGTATCTATTTTATCCCTTGTGAGCTGAGTCATCTCAGTTGTATCTGACTCTCTATGACCCTGTGGACCGCTCCTCTGTCCACAGGATTCTCCAGGCAAGAATACTGGAGCGAGCTGCCATGCCCTCCTCCAGGGGATCTTCCTGCATGTCTTATGTCTCTTACACTGGCGTCTACATGGGTATCTATCTTATTGCTTGTGAGTTAAGTCATCTCAGTTGTATCCGACTCTCTATGACCCTGTGGACTGCTCCTCTGTTCGCAGGATTTTCCAGGCAAGAGAGAAAGCCTCCTACATTCGCACGCGGGTTCTTTACCACTAGTGCCAGGTGGGAAGCCCATTTTTTTCTTATTGCGTACAGGCCCTTAAATTATTTAGCTTAACAGGCCACTTTCCTGGTGGCTCAGTGGTAAAGAATCCGCCTGCTAATGCAGGAGACACAGGTTTGATCCCTGGGTCAGGAAGATCCCCTGGAGAAGAAAATGGCAACCCAACTCCAGTATTCTTGCCTGGGAAATCCCAGGGACAGAGGAGCCTGGTGGGCTACAATCCATGGAGTCACAGAAGACTTGGACATGACTTATCGACTACAATGACAAACAACGAAACCAACATGCCTTCTAGAAGCTGAGAGTATTAAAATATCCGAGAGATCTAGTCTCATGATCTTAACATCTGTGTCAGGCTAGCTATTGAGTAAAAGAGTGAGTGGGTTAGAACATCAAGTATCGCTGATGGCCAAGGAGAAACTGCAGCTCTTCCCACCTCTAAAGGCTGCAGAAAAGGCCCCTTTCTGAAAGCACTTACATCAGTCAGGAACAGACTGTGAAATGGGAAGGTGGTGGACCCGTGGCTTAACGGGGCGTAATGACAATACTACTGAAAACACTTAAAGAGAAAAGTCCCTAGTCTTAAAAGATTTTTTGTGGCTCTAGCCCTTGGTGACTCTTTTTTTCCCTGTGATGCCAACTGTACATCTGTTTGGCATCTGCAGTTGTTAATTACAGGTAGACTCTGAGAGACGGGGGCCCCTACCCACCCGCAGCTCCCTACATCATCACTTCTCAGGAAGGAGGTGCCCTTTCAAACGAGAATGCATTTGGCAGCATTTGGTTTCAAGAGGCCCCCTGCTCCGACAGCTTTCACTGTGGTGGACAATGTGGACGAGGAAAAGGCTGATATGGACAAAAGGATCTTCATCTCATTTGTTGAGGCTGGCCAGGCATAAAGTCCTGTGGCTTCTGGGACTCACCTCAAAAGTATATGGACTTGAGTCATTCTAAAACTACACACACCCTTTGGCATCCTTATGAAATGGGGCTTGCTTTTGTTACTGATGTTTTTCAGTTTAGAACTCTATGATGGAAAAAGCCAATATTTTTAAATACCTCCTTTTATGGAGGGTAAAGTCTGATTGAAGTACATGAATTTTTTCTTTTTAGCAACTTATTCAGAAATATCTCTAAACTCATTCAACAGACTTATTTAGAAACAACAGACTTTTACCTTTTTGTTGCGCTTAGTTTTCGTAACTAAGAGGAAATCATCAAAGAGAAACAGATAAACATCTAGGAATCTTGTGCTTTCTGAGGAAAGAAAGAAGATGAAATTGGGGCTGGAAGTAGCAAGCAAAAGTTTTTGTTTTTGTTTTTGTTTTTCCTTTTTAAATCAAAGAAACTCTTTAGAAAAACAACACAGAACAAGGTATCTGGGTGCAGGAGGCTCCAATCACATGGGTCAGAAAACTGCATTACAACTGAGCTGATTTCTCCCTAAAGCAGAGACCTGATGTGAGCTCACACTTCCAACTTTAAAGATATTAGTGATGCATTTCATGTGGATCTTAGATAACCTGGGTGATATTTGTAGTGGTTTCAGCTAAGCCTAGGACACATCTATTGATCAACAGTACACCAGCATTTTTGCCTCCTGACTCATCTGGGTGTCACTGGCAAAGGTATACGTTACTAGAGAAAAGGCACTTTGTCACTGCCGTGGATTGAACTGCATAGCCCCTCAATTCTTTGCGGAAGCCCCAACCCCCATAGTGTACTTGGAATAAGGAAGTAATTAAGGTTAGATGAAGGCTTAAGGGAAGACCCCGGTCTGGCAGGGTGAATATCATCCAAGACACACCAAGGCATGCGCGCACTCTCTCTGCCATGTATGATGCTGAGAAAGCTGGAAAGAGAGTTCTCACCACGAACCACATCAGTAGGCAACTTGATCTTAGACTTCCAGCCTCTAGCACTGTGACAAATGAACGTCTCCTGTTGAAGCCGCCCAGCCGGCGGCACTTGCTTATGGCAGCCCTAACTGATGAAGAGAGTCAGGGAGGCAATTTGTTTCTCAAGCTTTGCAATGTGCCTGTACACGTTTAAAGTCTTATGCAGCTTTATATTTACAACCTTTTCTAACATCACTTTTGATGATAACTGAAGGCTAACAGGCTTTTCTGCTTTTCCCTAAGAAGGAGACAGCAGTAGAAAGGAAAAGTATTAGAGAGATCGCTCCCCTTCTGGATTTAACTCTATCCCTTAGAAATTAGAAAAAGAAATGGTTAAATTTAAGTGATTTTAGAGGAAAGGGTAGTCCTTTCAGAGGGTGATGTGACAGGCACTTAAAGGAAATATAAGAAAAATCAAGTGAATATTTTTTATTATTCTCTTTGTTTATATTATTCTAGAAGTTCTTTCTTGTATACCCTGGAAATACAATGTCTAAGGTTAAATTAATAAACACTCCCCTTCTTTAGTTTACAGGAAAGATACTTCCTATATTTGCCCAGAAGAGAAATTAGATATATTATTTAATCTTGAATTATCCTTGAATATTTTTTAGGTGTTTTCCATCTCTACTAGAAACTCCTTTTGGCAAACTGGGCTGTAGCAAAGACTGCCGGTGGTCCCTCAAAAACAATTCTTATTTCGTAGTCATGAAATTTCCAAGTTCTAGTGGGTAGTTGTTTACTTGTGAACAAATACAGGTGCCAGCTTTCCTTGTAGCTGAATGTGATCAAGTGCGAAACTCTGGCCAATGGGATATGAGCTAGAATGCAGGCAGCATTCAGTCACTTGGTTACATTCAGCTGCAAGGAAAGCTGGCCCCTGTATTTCCAAGCAGCCAACAAACATTGAGCACCATGACGCAGCAATGATTAAGGCAGAATCTTGCCTGCTAAGAGCTTTAATTGTAATAAAAGCAGACATATAATAAACACAGACAACATCTGAGATAAATTCAAGAACTGACAGTGCTAAAAGGAAATATGGGATCACGAAAAAGGATGACTAAAGAGGGACATCGTAGGCCTAAGCTAGAGTATTCATATTTACTATCCCAGGAGCCTGAAGCTATGGGTCACACAGCAGTTCTGAGGCTTACTAACCTGTACGGTTCTAACTCGGTTAGGTCTTTCTCTCACAGAGCCTGGACTTGGGGTTCTCATCGCACTGCTGGGCTCCCCTGGTGGCTCAGCTGGTAAAGAATCTGCCTGCAATGTGAGCGACCTGGGTTCGATCCCTGGGTTGGGAAGATACCTGGGAGAAGGGAAAGACTACCACTCCAGTGCTCTGGTCTGGAGAATTCCATGGACTGTACAGTCCATGGGGTTGCAAAGAATCGGTCGCGACCGAGCGGCTTTCACTTCGCCTCCTGGCACTGCCAGGGGGCGGAGCAGCACCACCGGCTCGGCCCAGTTCTGCAGCAGCGGGAAGGATGTTCTCCGGGTGCCACAGCTAGCTACTTGGCCATCACGCTGGCCTAAACTTCACTCATTTTTCTATTGAGAGACACCAAGCTGTGGGGAGCAGTGCATTTGTGAAGGTTATGTGCCAGCATGAATTCCGACGGGAAGTTGGTTAAACTTCTAAAGTTATAGAAACTTGTACCTTCTGGGAATGAGAAAATGCACTTATTTAATCTTAACACCACAGTTTTTAAGGCTAGAATTCTGAAACACATTAGTAGTAGGTATCACTGTTATCATTGTTATTACCATCGTCATCACCAACATTTACAGTAGAGATTAAGGAAATTTAAACAATTTCCCCAAAGCCCACTGTTGGTGCTAAAGCCCCTAATTCTTGGTCCAGTGCTTTTCCCATTCAAAACAATATCCTATTTCTTCTAATATTATTACCCCCACCACATTTCCATGCCAGCTCTGAGTCAAAGTACCAGTGACTTTAGACTTGGTATGACGATACCTCCCCTTCTGATGAAACCTAACAGCATATACTGTTAGACAGGAGCCTGGTGTTACTAATATTTACACAGGTCTTCCTTTTTTATCCACACCCATTTCTAACATTTTAGGATAGGGTGGTGCAACTCACTGTGTTGGGGAAGTTGGTGGACACAGGGAAGAGGTGAAATAAAATCTCCGATAATTCCAGGCGGAGGCCAAATTTTGTAGGTAAAGTCATATGACTGTACAGAGAACTGTTTCCCTTCCTTACTTTAGTTTTTGGTTGGATTTGGCTTTGTCATAATAATATAGTTATTTCTGAAATTGTAAACAGCATTAAAGAAAGTGTAAAACTATTTTCTTCTCAAAGGCAAGTGGGGGCAGGGGGCGTCTGCTGGTGGAGGATGGTTGACAAACAAAGGCCCAGGCTCTTCCCACCTCACCTGCTTCGCTTCGGAGCCTTCAGGCTGGTCTCTCCGCTTTGTCTCCTCCAGCCACTTTGCACACTGCTTTTCGGAGCTCCTCCTTCAACAACTTTTAACCCTGTTATGGCCCCGTGTGAGGACTCAGTGGCTTCCTGCTCTCTGCAGTTTCCTGGCTGGGTCCCTCTGGCTTTCAAGGCAGTCGCTAAAATTCTGGAAGCCAGCTAGGCTGAGGCAGCCTGTTGGCTTGGCTCTGAATGCAGCCATTAACTTGCCAAGTGCCCTCAATGTGTTATGGAACTTCCCTGTATTTGTCCTGAGACATGGGATTAAATATAATTTCTCTACATGACTCACTGGCAGGAGAAAATGCACGCAAAACTCTTTTGCTGTGAAACATTAGGCGTGTCTATCTTCCTGAGTGGGCAGGGGTTATGTCCCAAGCTGACATTTAACACTATTTTGAAACCAGAGCAGGTTCTCAACAGATGTGTACTGAGTAAGGACTTACTGCCCAGCACCCCCTACCGACAAGGTCTCAGACGGCTATAAACATGCAATCCCACATCCCACAGGGCTTCACACATTGAGTGCTCAAGCGAGGGTTTGTGAAGCAATGAATCAATGAATGAAAGCAAATCTTACTTCAGCTGGGCAGCCCTTTCTGATCATGATATTTACTGAGTGCTGACTCTCTACCAACTATTCTTTCAAGAGCTACCAACATCCATTAGCTTGCTGAACTCCTCACAACAGAGGGGAAACTGCAGCGTGGGGGTACCGCTGGCCAAGGCTCCAGGTTACAGCGGCAGCAGAGGCGGAGCCGGGAAGGGGGCACACCCTCCTAGCCACGGGGAGCCTCCTCATCCAGGTGGCCTGGGCCTCCAGGCCTTTTCTCGTGCTGTGCTTCTCATTCGGGATGTCCGTCCACCTACCTAACATCCTTCTATTCGCCAGAGTCCCCCTCCAGTGCCACAGGCCACAGGGAGCCCTTCCGGGGTACTCCAGGACTGGGCTCGCTTTCGGATTCAGACCGCGCGCGGGTCTGCTTACTGCGGCAGAGCTTCTCAGCTCCAGGGAAAGGCTTGTCTAGAATAGCGATTCTCTATCCTCCAATCCTGCGCAGCACAGAGTGTGTTACGTAACAGATTCTTAGTCAGCACTGGCAGTCTGACTGCCCAGCTCAGTGAGGGTGGGAACAGCTGATGTCGAGGGTTTACCAGTTTCCAGACCTTGAGCCTGGAGAAGGAAACGGCAGTCCACTCCAGTGTTCTTGCCTGGAAAATGTGCCCCAGAGGAGCCTGGCAGGCTACAGTCCATGGGGTCGCAGGAGTTGGACACGACTTAGCAACCACCACCACCACCACCACCAGACCTTGAGCTAAGCTCTTCACTTGGACTTTAGTCTTATAAGATACATATAGTTGGGCCACTTTGGAGTCACCTTGTGGCCTGATCAAGCTGGAGTCTGTGTGATTCCGCGGGATGCTCTGATTCACATCTGTGGTCACCTTGGCCACAAGCAAACGCAATTCCCGCCACCCTTCTGTTAGCCACAGTTGGACGAGGTACAAGGTAGCGAAGGTGTTGGGTTTGTAAAGGAAGCAGTTATTTACCTGCAAGAGTTAGCTTTCCTTCATAGAGAAGGTGTCTGTTGGTTGGTGACAGGATGTTTTCTGCTGTGTGTTCTTTAAAAATGTGTTTCAGGCACTGGAAAACAAGGGAGACAATCCAAGAGATGTTAGTGATCAGAAGACAGCAGGTTCCAGGAGCTGGGGCAATGCAACTCTGTCTACAGAGCTGGAGACACCTGGAAATGCCAGTAAGTGGACATGGGGCTGGGGAGGAACAGGCAAACCTCTTAGGTGGACCAGCCTGGGAATGGCGTGATGAGGCCAGCCACCCCACCACACACAATGCCACGTGGATGAAAGCTTTACATCTGCAAGATTGATAATTCTGGTGGGCAGCTGGGGACTATGTAATAAGATTAGCATATTTCCACCCAAATGCCAAACTTCTGGAAAGGGATGTATATTCTAACTGATCCACTTTGTACCTCTGGAATGAAAAACCTTTTATCTCGATCCCAAAGTGGAGGCCACACTATAATCTCCTGTAGATGTCTGAACTTCTGAAATTGTCAAGCCACTTCACTTTTCCTTCAAGATCCCCTAAAAGATAAGACACACCCAATATATTTTTAAATGCATGAGACATTACAGCATAAAATTTAATCAAGATCCATAGAAATCAGACACTGAATCCCCTGGAGCCAAACTATATCTGAGGTTCATTTAACATTATTTCTCGCTGTTTGAACACCTTAGAAAAACTCACTAATTTGAAATCAGCCTCTTGCAGAGAAAATGAAGCTGAACTAATTCAGTAAATTGTAAACGTGCATTTTTATTTCAATAATATTAATAATGCCCCTGGTAGCTCTCTCATATTCCCTACATCATACAGCTGGTGATTACAGGAAGGAAAAAAATCAGACTAACAAGGACAAGCATATCTTTTTGTCTTAATCATAAAACACACATTCCCTTTATGGTAAAGTTGATTATTTCTTTTGGTAAGAACGTATTTTTTCTTGAAAGTTTAGTTTGCAGAAAACTTTTGAAACCTTTTGAAAACAAAAGTTTTCTTCAAAGTTCTTCAAATATTAGTTTCCCAATATTTTTGATAACATATTGTTATTGAGGTTTTGAAATGATTTTTGAAAATATGGAGGGCAAGTCATAGACCCACAGACTCAATGGTTAGGGGAATCTTCGAGAATTCACTATCCTTAAGCTCATAAACTTAGAGGAAGGCCACAGGGATCTCTTTCCTCAACAATGAAAATTCAGATTTTATTGAGAAATTCCTGGAAGAGATGTTATTATCTTCCTCACAAACTCATCAAAATGAGTAATAATCTTCAAAATTACTTTAAAATTTTAAAAAGTCTGTCTTTAATTGAATTTTCTTTCAATCAATTTGATAAGCTTAATTCTAGTTCTTTGTGTCGGTCATTAGAGAATTTGAACAAGAACTTAGAAAAGGGAAAAAACTCCTAATTGAGTGGTCATTTTACTTTTAAACATGAAAAAAATATATCATTTCTGTACAGCTGATAATTATCAATTTGAATTGTTCTTTTTTGATGCTCCCTGAAAATCTTTTATGGACACCTATCACAAATTTATTTGGATTTGACTATACATAGCTACTCAAATAGACTTAAATTATTACAAGGCTTGCTCTTTTATCCCCTAATTCCTGTTCTAAATATTGCGGTTGGCCTTATATCTAGATTGGCCCTCGATTTCAGTGACCTAAAAGAAAATGATGGTGGTAATTTATCCTCCGGAAAGGCTTTTCATGCTGTTTACTTGCATTTGCTTTGTGTGGGGGTTCAGTATGGATGTTAAAAGCAAAGTGCCTTCATCATCTGGGAAGTAGACGTTTTCCTGCCTGAACTCACATCTGAAAACCTTGGAGACCGAGCCACGTCCGAACCCTTAGGAGTTAAGAGTTCTCCTAGGGCTGACCAGGATGTGAGTAGAGCCCATTGTCTTGAGTGTGTTTGATTTACAGTGCAAACTCAAAGTCAAATCCACGTTCCCAAGAGCCAGTGACCTCAAGCCAACGGAATTACCTCCTAGGATGAAGCCCAGCTGGTTCCCAGGAGAAACAGGGCCCCCCAACTCTTTGACTAAAGCTGACACTGCAGCTCTGGGTCCCTCATCTCAGGGACTTACGGATTGACTTTTCCACCTTTTCCTTGATGGAGTAGATCATGATTTTCTCCGTAGAGTCTGTACTCCTTTTCCAGATATTCTTCAGCAACAAGGGGTATCGAGTCAGCCTGTGTAGCGGGGCCACGAGCAGCTCAGGTAGGTGAAGGCGTCTGCACTGGTCATTTTGCTCACACCACTGGGGAAGGCAAAACCAAGCCCATCAGAACATTGCTTCTATCAGGGCACTGAGGAATCTGGACACAAGAAAACCTTAGGAGACCTCACTCAGTAATGACATAACATCCCTGTGAGCTTGCTGGGAAAAATTATAAGGACTGAATATTCACTGGAAGGACTAGATCTTGATTTTGAAAATTCCATATTAAACTGTCTTAGCAAGCAAGCATTTATCTACTAGCACTGAATTCAGGATCTCAAATTTTTTTTTTTTTTTTGCAATGTGGTTAAGAAGTATTATACACACATTCCAGCCTTGTTTACCCTTCTGACCGACTTTAATTTTCCCTTTTCCTCCTCCCTGGCCCTTGGGGTTGATTTCTGGGTTTGCCAACTCTTGTTACTTCCTTTGGTGCAGTGCAATTAGGAAAACTGAGAGTCAACACTGGATGGGGAGAAAGGAAAAGGAAGGAGTTTTGCTTGTTGGGTGAGTTCCTTAACTCTTTGTTGGAGGGAATCATATCCTGATGAGAAAATGAGGTTGAAGAGGCTAAACTGATCTACATCATACAGAAGAGAGATGAGAAAAAAAAGACACAGACGGTTTGGGAGAGTTTGTTCAAGGAGGCGGCTGCAGGTGTACATGCAACGGGGAAGACATGAAAGAAACTTTCAGTAAGTACTGCTACAAGTCAGGCCTTACAAATGGCTGAGACAAGAAGTGAAAGGCAAAGGAGGAAAGGAATGCAGGGTTCAAAGAACAGCAAGGAGAGATAAGAAAGTCTTCCTAAGTGAACAATGAAAAGAAATAGAGGAAAACAACAGAATGGGAAAAGACTAGAGATCTTTTCAAGAAAACCTGAGATACCAAGGGAACATTTCATGCAAAGATGGTAATAATAAAGGAAAGAAATGGTATGAGACCTAACGGAAGCTGAAGATAGTAAGAGGTAGCAAGAATATACAGAAGAACTATATTAGAAAGGTCTTAATGACCCAAATAATCAAGATGGTGTGATTACTAACCTAGAGCTAGACATTCTGGAGTGTGAAGTCAAGTGGGCCTTAGGAAGCATTACTAGGAACAAAGGTCGTGGAGGTGATAGAATTCCAGCTGAACTACTTAGGATCACAAAAGATGATGTTGTTAAAGTGCTGCACTCAATATGACAGCAAATTTGGAAAACTCAGAAGCGGCCACATGACTGGAAAAGGTGTTTAATTCCAATTCCAAAGAAAGGCAATGCCAAAGAATGTTCAAAGTACTACACAACTGCACTCATTTCACATGCTAGCAAGGGAATGCTCAAAATCCTTCAAGCTAGGCTTCAGTAGTACGTGAATCAAGAACTTCCAGATGCTAAAGCTGGATTCAGAAAAGGCAGAGGAATCAGAGAACATTTGTTAGATCATAGAGAAAGCAAAGGAATTTCAAAAAAAGATCTACTTCTGGTTCATTGACAACACTAAAGCCTTCGATTGTGTTGATCACAGCAAATTGGAAAACTCTTAAAGAAATGGGAATACCAGACCACCTTACTTGCCTCCTAAGAAACCTATATGCAGGTCAAGAAGCAACAGTTAGAACCAGACATGGAACAATGGACTGGTCAAAACTGGGAAAGGAGCACATCCAGGCTGTATATTGCCACTCTGCTTGCTTAACTTTTATGCAGAGCACATTATGAGAAATGTTCAGCTGGATAAATCACAAGCTGGAATCAAGACTGCCAGGAGAAATATCAATAATCTCAGATACCCAGATGACACCACCTTAATGGCAGAAAGTGAAGAGGAACTAAAGAGCTTTTTGGTGAAAGTAAAAGAGGAGAGTGAAGAAGTTGGCTTAAAACTCAACATTCAAAAAACGAAGATCAATGGCATCCTGTCCCATCACTTCATGGCAAACAGGTGGGGAAGAAATGGAAACAGTGACAGACTTTATTTTCCTGGGTTCCAAAGTCATTGGGATGGTGACTGTAGCCATGAAATTAAAAGATGCTTGTTCCTAGGGGAAAAAAGCTATGACAAACCTAGACAGTGTGTCAAAAAGCAGAGACATCACTTTGTTGACAAAGTTCCATATGGTCAAAGCTGTGGTTTTTCCAGTAGTCACATACAGATGTGAGAGCTGGACCATACAGAAGTCTGAGCACCCAAGAATTGATGCTTTCAAGCTGTGGTGTTGGAGAAGACTCTTGAGAGTCCCTTGGACAGCAAGGAGATCCAACCAGTCAATCCTAAAAGAAATAAACCCTAAACATTCATTGGAAGGACTGATGCTGATGCTGAAGTGCCAATACTTTGGCCACCTGATGCAAAGAGCTGACTCATTAGAGAAGACCCTTTTGCTGGGAAAGACTGAAAGCAGAAGAAGGGGGCGACAGAGGATGAGATGGCCGGATGGCATCATTGACACAATGCACGTGAGTTTGAGCAAACTCTGGGAGATGGCGAAGCCGGTGTGCTGCAGCCCATGGGGTTGTGGAGAACTGGACACAACTTAATGACAACAAGAACACACGTGGAAGCCACCGCCACCACCCCCACCCCATTTTGCTGGCTCCACTCTTCTCTTTGGAAGAAGAGAGCTCTTTCTCTTTCTTCCCCTCTCTTCCCTTCTCCAGCTTTCCCCCTGTTCTCTCCTAGCCTCAAGCTTTGCAATTGTCCTTGTCTTCCATACCCTCCTACCCAAACAGCTATATCACATTTCTTCTAAAAACTTCCAGGGCTCTTCTTTATGGGGATTCTGCTAGGCATGATCTTTCCCACTTCCCCGCCTACAGACGGCAGGTCAGAAAAGTGAGGCCAGAGGTGCACGGAGGATGGCGCTCTAGGGGCCAGGCTTTACGGCTGAGGGACCACCTCCCCTCTCTGCACCGCAGACTCCTCTTCTGTAAAATGGGAGCAGGTATTAGATGACTTCCTAATTCTCATCCAGTGCAAAGTGGTTGTGATCCTTATTGGGGTTGAAGGGATGAAGGAAGCAGAGACTGCAGCCACGTAAAGGCTAGGAGCAGGAGGCCATCGTCATCTGTGGCCTTCAGTTTAGTTCAGTCAGTTCAGTCGCGTCTGACTCTGCGACCCCATGGACTGCAGCATGCCAGGCCTCCCTGTCCATCACCAACTCCCAGAGATGCAGTGGCTGATTTCTGTGCTGAGTCACTGGCAGCAGCATTCCAGCACTATCAGCTGGTCCTCGTGGGAAGGTGGGGAGCTCCAGTAATTCATTTCTCATCAGCAGTGAGGGATTCCCTCAAAACACACAGCTCCAGGTCAATGCTCCAAATTTCCATGCTGTGGGCAACAGCCCCAGAGGCCAGCACCCACTGGTGTTCGGGGTAAATATAAAAGCATCGACTCTCCCCCAGACACCAATCAGAAAAGAAATACCAGTGGTGAATAATTTACACAAAGATCTAGGCAGAGATACACAAAATATTCATAGTGTTTTGAAAGGTCTCAGAAGAGCAAAAAAACCGAAAAGATATTTGATGATTCTAAAAGTGAAACTATAACTTTTTCTTTCATTTCTCTGTTGGCTTTACTTTTCCTGTCTATTAGGGAAAGAAAAGAAACTCTCTGTCATGAAAAACTGGATATAAAAGTCCTTTTCCTGGATGGGTCTAGATGAGTGGAATCTGCTTCAGCTTGATAATAAATTTATATATAGTTTGGTGATCAAGATCGTGGAATAGAAGGACACAGACCTCACCAACTCCCACAAGTACATAAAAAGTACATCTACATGTGTGCCAGTTCTCACAGAATACCTACTGAGTGCTGGCAGAAGAGCTCATACAACCGAAACTGCCAGGAAGATCACCAGGCACCAAGGGAGGATGGGACGGGACCTGTACTCCTGGGAGGGAGCTGTGAAGAGGAAAGGTTCCTTGCCCTAGGAACAAACTTTGCTGCCCTTTCAGCCCGAACAGAAGCGTCAGAGGCTCAGAGAAGAATGCAGCGATTGGCTTAAGCAGGTAGAAAAGAGAGACCAGCACGCCTGGTCTCAGCCACCCTGCTGCGCTCCCCAGCTCCATGCCTGTGTCTGCGAGTGCAGGTCAGGGCTGGGTGCTGAATCTTGGGTTTCAGCGGACAGATCTGGGGAGAAGACTGGGGGTGGCCTTGCAGAGAGAGCCTGAAGGGGCCAGAGTGTGGACTGGGTGGCAACTGGGGCTGTGTGCGGGATGAAACGTGGGTCTACTACAGAAGCCCTCTTGTTAAGGAGCGCCTGAAGGGAAAGGTGGGGCCCAGCAGAGCAGAGCCAGCGCCTGCTGTTGCCCCACACAGAGGTGGGGCTGAAATCTGAGCCGTATCAGGAGACCTTGCGACTTTAGTGGATTTACGCTGCTGGTGCCTTTATAAGCTAAGTGACTGTGGGACATCCGAGCAGGGCACTGACACTCCCATAGCTGGGGCAAGTCCAGAGTCAGCAGCTGCGAGTTTTGCGGGTACACATACATGGAGGTGGGGCCAGGGTCTGTGCTCTTCCCGTAGCTCTGAGGGGCTCAAGGAGCATGACCTTGGGCAGCTAAGGTCCCAGGGCCTGACTTCAGGGAATCTGTGTCTGCAGATCTGAGCTGGTGGCATTACGAGCACAGCACCTGAGGGACATCCAGGCCAACAGCCTGCATTCCCGTGGCTGAGGAGGAGGTGAGGCCCATGCCAACAGCAGTGTACCCTGGCAGCACGCACGGTGCGTACAGACACCATGGAGCGCACTTCAGTGGACAGCTCCTGATGAGGAATACTCACGGCTCCTCTCCCAGTAGCTCCAGGCCTGCCTGCCTCACCGGCAGCTCAGAAACAATGATTTGGGAGGCTTCAACTCTAACTGGGGAGTAGACTGCGCTCCCAACAAAGCTGTGACAACTACAGACCAAACACTTCCAGTGCAGGCTCTGGTCACCACAGAAACAGTCACACTCCCTGTGAAGGGGCTAACAACCAGCGTGCAAGGAGGGAAGAAGTGGCAGGCACCCATTCTAGATGCAGCCCTTGCACCCAAAATATGAAGACTCACTCAGACCACACAAGGATGCTCCCACATAAAACCAACTCTTCAAGAACATAGGAAATCACGGTTTCTCCTAAATCCAGGGGCAAAGAAATAAAGCGGAAACCAAGAAGCAGAGGAACTATTTTCAAAAACAGGACAGGAGAAATCTCCAATAAAACAGAATGCTCTACCAGATTCTGAGTTCAAAAAGAAGATAAGGCTTCCCGGGTGGCTCAGTGGTGAAGAATTCACCTGCCAGTGCAGAGACACGGGTTTGATCCCTGGAGTCAGGAAGCAACCGCAGAGCGCACGTGCCACATGCTGCGGATCCCTCGCGCTGCAGCTCCCACACCCACTTGCCTTGGCAGAGCTTGTGCTCCGCAACAAGACAGGCCGCCACGGTGAGAAGCCCGCGTGCCGCAACTAGACACTAGCCTCTGGGCACGGCAATGAACTCAGCAGAGCCCCAAATCAAGAAAATTACGAAAGGAAAGTAGCAACTAACAATTAAGAAAGGGCACTGAGAGAAATGCAGGTCACTTTAGCAAGGAACTACTAATAGAAACTATAAGGAGAAGCCAGTTAAAATGAGAAAATGTATATACTGAGATGAAGGCAAGCTAAAGGCAATAAATAACAAACTGAACATTGCAGGGTTTCCCTGATGGCTCAGCAGTAAAAGAATTAGCCTGCTAATGTAGGAGACACGGGTTTGATCCCTGATCCAGGAAGATTTCACATGTTGTGGATCAATCGAGCCTGTGTACCACAACTAATGAGCCAGCGCTCTCGAGCCTGCACATCACAACTGCTGAGCCCACACACCTCTGCTGCGGAAGCCCGCATGCCCTAGAGCCCATGCTCCACAATGAGAGAAGCCACAGCAAGGAGAAATCCGTGCACCACAACCAGAGAGCGGCCCCTACTCACCGCAACTAGACAAAAGCCTGGGCAACAACAAAGGCTCAGCACAGCCATAGATAAACAAATGTATTAGAGAAACAGTGTAGGTCAAATAACTGATCTAGAAGACAGAATAACAATGGAAATCAATCAGAAATGTAGACAGAAAGTAAAATGAAAAAAAGAAAGTCAAATGAAAAAAAAAGAGATTTATGGAATAGTATAAAGTGAGCCGATCTACAATCTAACCTACCAGTGGAAAGAAATAGAAAAAGAACAAATAAAGCCTAAAGTCAGCATAAGGAAGGAAATAATAAAAAGTCAGAGAGGAAGAAATAGAATAGAGATCAAAGAATAGAAAACAAAACAAAAAAACAAAACCATGAAACCAAGAGCTGGTTTTTTGAAAGGGGAAACAAAACTGGGGCTTCCCTGGAGGCTCAGTGGTAAAGAATCTGCCTGCAGTGCAGAAGATGCGGGTCTGATCCCTGGTCAGGAAGATCCCCTAGAGAAGGGAATGGCAACCCACTCCAGTATTCTTGCCTGGGAAATCCCATGGGCAGAGGAGCCTGGCAGGCTATAATCCATGGGGTGGCAAAAGAGTCAGACATGATTTAATGACTGAAAGAACAGTGACAAAGCAAAATTCACACACCTCTGTCCAGGTTCACCAAGAAGAAATGAAAGGACCCAAATAAAACAAGAAATGGAAGAGGAAGCATAACAACTGATTTTGCAGAAATACAAAAATCTGTGAGAGACTACTGCAAAGAATTCTGTGCCAACAAACTGGACAACCCAGAAGAAATGGATAAGTTTTTAGGGACAGACAGCTCACCAAAACAGAATCAGGAAGAGATAAATAATTTAAACAGATTGATCACTAGAAGTGAAATAGAATCTCTAATAATTATAATAAAGCTCCCAGACTTCCCTAATGGTCCAGTGGTTAAGAATCTGCCTGCTAATGCAGGGACATGAGTTTGAAACCTGGTCTGAGAAGATTCCACATGCCTCAGGGCAACTAAGTGCATGCATGTGTTTGCTGAAACTAAAAAAAAAAAAAAAAAGAAAAACAAAAAACAACCCCCTGCAAACAAAAGTCTAGGATCCAGTGAGTTTGCTGGGGAATCCTACCAAACATACAATGAATTTATACTAATCCTTTTCAAAGTCTTCTTTAAGACTGAAAAATAGGGGATACCCCAAAGTCATTCTATGAAGCTACCGTAAGTCTGATACTAAAACCAGAAAAAGACACTATGAAAAAAGAAAATTACAGGTCACTATCTATGATGAATACAAATATAAAAATTCTCAACAAAATTCAGCAAACCAAACACAACAGCAAGTAAAAAGGATAATAATATGCATGGTCAAGCGAGATTCAACCTAGAGTCACAAGGACAGTTCAACATAAGCAATACACCACATAAACAAAAGAAAAGACAAAAACCCCCCATGATCATCTCAACAGATGCAAAAAACGCATTAGATAAAATGTAACATCCATTTATTATATATATAAAAAAAAAAAACTCTCCAGAAAGTGGGCGCAGAGGAAACCTACCTCAACATAGTAAAGTCCATATATTACAAACCCACAGCTAACACCATTCGCAAAAGTGAAAAGCTGAAACATTTCCTCTAAGACTAGGGACAAGTCAAGGATGCCCATTCTTGCCACTTTTATTCAACTTTAGTTTTAGAAGTCCTAGCCATGGTAATCAGCAAAGAAACAGAAATAAAAGGGATTCAAATTGGAAAAGAAGTAAAAATGTCACTGTTGCAGATGACAGGATACAATATATGGAAAATCCTAAAGATGTTACCACAAAAATGCTAGAGTTTATCAACAAATTCAGTAAAATTGCAGGACACAAAATTAATACAGAGAAGTCTGTTGCATTTCCATAAACAACAAAAGACCAGAAAGACAAATTAGAGAAACAATCTCATTTACCATTGCATCAAAAAGAATAAAATACCTAGGAATAAACCTGCCTAAAGAGCCAAAAGATCTGTATTCTGAAAACTATAAGATGCTGATATAAGAAATCAAAGATGACATAAACAGATACACTATTTCTTGGACTGGAAGAAGCAATATTGTCAAAATGACTATATGACCCCAAAGCAATCTACAGATTCAGTGCAATCACTATCAAATTACCAGTGGCATTTTTTATAGAACTAGAACAAAAAATTTTATAATTTGTATGGAAACACAAAAGATCCCAAATGGCCAAAACAATCTTGATAAAGAAAAATGGAACTGGAAGAATCAGACTCCCCAACTGCAGACTATACGACAAAGCTACAATCATCAAAACAGTATGGTAGTGGTACAAAAACAAATACATAGATTAATAGAGCACAACAGAAAGCCCAGAAATAAAGCCATGCACCTATGGTCAATTACTCTTTGACAAAGGAGGCAAGACTATACAATGGAGAAAACAGTCTCCTCGGCAAATGGTGTTGGGAAAGCTGGACAGCTACATGTAAATCAATGAGGTTAGCACACTCCCTTACACCCTACACAAAAATAAACTTGAAGTGGCTTAATGACTTAAACATAAGAAAAAAAAAAAAACAAAAACAAATACATAGATTAATAGAGCACAACAGAAAGCCCAGAAATAAAGCCATGCACCTATGGTCAATTACTCTTTGACAAAGGAGGCAAGACTATACAATGGAGAAAACAGTCTCCTCGGCAAATGGTGTTGGGAAAGCTGGACAGCTACATGTAAATCAATGAGGTTAGCACACTCCCTTACACCCTACACAAAAATAAACTTGAAGTGGCTTAATGACTTAAACATAAGAAAAAAAAAAAGTAAATATAAGACAGGACACCATAAAAATCCTAAAAGGGAACATAGGAAAAACATTCTCTGATATAAATTGTAACAATGTTTTCTTAGGTCAAATCTGCTAAAGCAACAGAAATAAAAACAAAAATAAACCAATGGGACCTTATCAAACTTATAAGCTTTGATAACCAATAAGGTCCTACTGTGCAGCATAGGACACTATATTCAATATTTCGTAATAAATTATAATAGAAAAGAATATGAAAAAGTATTATATATGTAAAACTGAATCACTTTGCTACACATCAGAAATACAACATTGTAAATTAACTATATATAATAAGCAAAAAGTAAATTTACACATAAATCTTATACTTTATAAAATTATATTGATATAGTTTATACATAAATCATTAAAAATCAACGTGTTCAGGGGAAGAGTGAAATGGATTGAGGGGCCCAGATAAAACCTTGTTCTCATTAACCTGTCTTGGTGGGATGCGACCATGGACACCCATTATTCTTGGGAACTTGGGACGTCCTCTAAACCTCATCTGTGAAATGTGGGTAACAAGAGCTGCCATAACCGAGTGATGAGAGATTTTAAGGAGATAATCCCCACACAGTGCTGACACCAATGCCTGACATGTCTTGCATATTCAGTCCACAGTAGATAGATTTGTCAGCAACTGCTAATCGAGCAAAGACTGAGAGACCTGGTCCCAAGCTCCCGGGGTCTTGTCTTCTGACTTTTTGGGGCTGTGTGGGAGTGCCTTTCTTTGGGTGTCTTCGCTACACTGTGCGGGCTGTCTTCAGCTGCAGTGAGCAGGGGCCAGGCTCTAGCTGCTGTGTGTGGGCTTCTCATTGGGGTGGCTTCTCTTGTGGAGCACGGGCTGCAGGGAGCCTGGGCTTAGGTGCCCTTTGGCATGTGGGATCTTCCCACTTCAGGGATCAAACCCATGTCCCCCACATTGGCAGGCAGATTCTTAACCACTGGACCACCAGGGACGTCCCCCAGTGTCTTTCTCGGCATCACTCTGACTGACTTTGAAAAAGTGGGGGAAATTCTACTCTTGTCATTGCCCATAAAAATAATGTACAGGTATTTACAAAAATTAGCCCCATATGGTGTAGAGAGTAAATTCACCCCAGTGCCATCAGAGCCCAATTCCAGCAGTCCATAAAATGACAAAGCTGTGAAGTGAAAGTGTGTTAGTTGCTCAATTGTGTCTGACTCTGTGACCCCATGGACTGCAGCCCACCAGGCTCCTCTGTCCGTGGGATTCTACAGGCAAGATACTGGAGTGAGTGGCCATTTCCTGCTCCAAGGTATCTTCCTGACCCAGGGAACGGACCTGGGTCTCCTGCACTGCCGGCAGATATTTTATTTTCTGAGCCACCAGGGAATCCCACAAAGATGTTAAGTTTTCCAACAACATTTATGTCAAAGTCTAGGAGAAAGGCTGTCAGCTTGACAGATTTGAATACTGCTCCTGCCCTGAACAAAGTTTAAGCAAGTTGCTGAACTCTTCTAAGCTCCTGAAAACGAGGTTAACATCAAATCCTACAGGGTTTATTGTGCAGACAGAGAAATCAGAGATGATCAGCATGCAGCATCGTGCCCGGCCACAGCCAAAGCTTGCGAACTAGTCACTTTTAGTATTATCACTTTTGTATTTGTATCATTATTATTGTCTGTATAATCACTATACATTATTATTATTAATTATCTGTGATGAAGTTTTGTTCTGTGCTCTGGGGCTGTGGAAGGCAGATTTACCTCCAAGCCCTCCCAAAGCCTCTCCCTGACCCTTCAACCTTTGTTTCATGATGCTAACGGTTCCTTTGCAACAGGAAGCCCTGAGGAGTTGTAAATAGTCCTGGGTGTAAAGTGCATTGGACTATTTTGCCTGAAGACCTTTATCCAGGTTCTTTTATTGCCACCTATTGGTCATGTGATCTTACAAAGGTCACATAACCTCTCTGAGTCTCAGGGACACGTGGGGACACAATGTAATCAACTTCATAGATTTGTGGTAAGATTTAAAAGGATGTTTGAGAAAGTGCCTGGCAAAGCATGATGCTTATAAAAGTATTACATGTTATCATTACAACAGTGCATCCTCCATTCTTTTTCCTAAATATCTTTGGATGCTATATATATATACATATATATATCATATATGTAAGCTTCTGTATCACAATTGTTAAGGGATTTTCCACAGTTACTTGAAAATGGTGTCTAAACCTTGTGCTAGCTTGGGAGGGAGAGGAATGAACCTGGACTCTCCCCAGTCTGGGGAGGAGTCTGGAAGACTCTCAAGGAGTCTCAGGCAAGGAGTCTCATCCAACAGCTTCCAGGGACAAGTTTTGCAACAAGATTATTCATGAAATCTAACGAGCTTTCAGGCTTTGGTTTGAGTAGCAAAGGAAACACTGAAAGGCTAGAGCTACTAAAATAGGGCCCTGGCTCTTCCCAACATCGTTCACGCCACGCCCAGGTTTCCTGGCACATTCTGGCCATGGCAAAGATGCTCTGATCCACAGCTAAAAGTTCTTGGGAGCTCTGTGTGGTGCCTGCTCCTCCTACGGCTCTGAGGTGATGCTCTGGTAGGTGCTTCTTGCAGCTGCATGGGTTTCTGGAAAGGCAAGGACCATTTTCTGGGGTCATAAAAAGAGCTATGGCGTAATACTGAAAGGTACATTTCAGACTAAAGATATGTCAAAATACAACCCTCAGAAACAGGCAGGGCAGGGGAGTGGGGGGTGGTCAAAGGAAGTAGAGAAGTCAAGGAAAATTATTTCCAGTTTTGCTTATTTGCAAACACTGAAGGTCCTGAGCACATATCTCCTGTTCTGAAATGGGTGAATTTAACTCAGATGACCATTATATCTACTACTGTGGGCAAGAATCCCTTAGAAGAAATGGAATAGCCATCATAGTCAACAAAAGAGTCCAAAATGCAGTACCTGGATGCAATCTCAAAAATGACAGAATGGTCTCTGTTTCCAAGCCAAACCATTCAGTGTCACAGTAATCCAAGTCTATGTCCCAACCAGGAATGCTGAAAAGCTGGAGTTGAACAGTTCTGTGAAGACCTACAAAACCTTCCAGAACTCACATCCAAAAAAGATGTCCTTTTTATTATAGGAGACTGGAATGCAAAAGTAGGGTCAAGAAATACCTGGAGTAACAGGCAAATTTGGCCTTGGAGTATAAAACGAAGCAGGTGAAAGGCTAACAGAGTTTTGCCAAGAGAACACACTGGTCACAGCAAACACCCTCTTCCAAAAACACAAGAGAAGATTCTACACAAGGACATCACCGATGGTCAATACTGAAATCTGATTATATTCTTTGCAGCCAAAGATGGAGAAGCTCTACATAGTCAGCAAAAACAAACTAGGAGCTGACTGTGGGTTAGATCATGAACTCCTTACTGCCAAATTCAGACTTAAATTGAAGAAAGTAGGGGAAACCACCTGGAGAAGGAAATGGCAACCCACTCCAATGTGCTTGCCTGGAGAATCCCAGGGACTGGGGAGCCTGGTGCGCTGCTGTCTATGGGGTCGCACAGAGTCGGACACAACTAAAGCGATTTAGCAGCAGCAGCAGCAGCAGGGAAAACCACTAGACCATTCAGGTATGACCTAAATCAAATCCCTTACGATTGTACAGTGGAAGTGACAATTCAAGTGATAAGATCTGATATACAGAGAGCCTGAAGAACTATGGACAGAGGTTCGTGACACGGTACAGGAGGCAGTGATCAAGACCATCCCCAAGGGAAAAAAAATGCAGAAAGGCAAAATGGTTGTCTGACAAGGTCTTACAAATAGCTGAGAAAAGAAGAGAAGCTAAAGGCAAAAGAGAAAAGGAAAGATATACCAATTTGAATGCAGAGTTCTAAAGAACAGAAGGAAAGATAAGAAAGCCTTAAGTGATCAATGCAAAGAAACAGAGGAAAAAAACAGAATGGGAAAGACTAGAGATCTCTTCAAGAAAATTAGAGATACCAAGGGAACATTTCATGCAAAGATGGGCTCAATAAAGGACAGAAATGGTTTGGATCTAACAGCAGCAGAAGAGATTAAGAAGAGGTGGCAAGAATACACAGAAGAACTGTACAAAAAAGATCTTCATGACACAGATAATCACGATGGTGTGATCACTCACCTAGAGCCAGACATCCTGGAATGCAAAGTAAAGTGGGCCTTAGGAACCATCACTACAAACAAAGCTAGAGGAGGTGACAGAATTCCAGTTGAGCTTTTTCAAATCCTGAAAAATGATCTGTGAAAGTGCTGCACTCAGTACGCCAGCAAATCTGGAAAACTCAGCCTTGGCCACAGGATTGGAAAAGGTCAGTTTTCATTCCAATCCCCAAAAAAGGCAATGCCAAAGAATGCTCAAACTACTGCACAACTGCACTCATCTCATACACTAGCAAAGTAATGTTCAAAATTCTCCAAACCAGGCTTCAACAATACGTGAACTGTGAACTTCCAGATGTTCAAGGTGGTTTTAGAAAAGGCACAGGAACCAGAGATCAAATTGCCAACATCCACTGGATCGTCGAAAAAGCGAGAGTTCCAGAAAACCATCTCCTTCTGCTTCATTGACTATACCAAACCTTTGACTGTGTGGATCACAACAAACTGTGAAAAATTCTGGAAGAGATGGGAATACCAGACCAAACAATACGTGAACTGTGAACTTCCAGATGTTCAAGGTGGTTTTAGAAAAGGCACAGGAACCAGAGATCAAATTGCCAACATCCACTGGATCGTCGAAAAATCGAGAGTTCCAGAAAACCATCTCCTTCTGCTTCATTGACTATACCAAACCTTTGACTGTGTGGATCACAACAAACTGTGAAAAATTCTGGAAGAGATGGGAATACCAGACCACTTGACCTGCCTCCTGAGAAATCTGTATGCAGGTCAAGAAGCAACAGTTAGAACTGGACATGGAACAACAGACTGGTTCCAAATAGGAAAAGGAGTACGTCAAGGCTGTATACTGTCACCCTGCTTATTTAACTTATACGCAGAGTACATCATGAGAAATGCTGGGCTGAAAGAAGCACAAGCTGGAATGAAGATTGCCGGGAGAAATAGCAAGAACCTCATACGTGCAGATGACATCACCCTTATGGAAGAAAGTAAAGAAAAACTAAAGAGACTCTTGATATAAGTGAAAGAGGAGAGTGAAAAAGTTGGCTTAAAGCTCAACATCCAGAAAACTAAGATCATGGCATCTGGTCCCATCACTTCATGGGAAATAGATGGGGAAACAGTTGAAACAGTGACATACTTTATTTTTTTGGGCTCCCAAATTACTGCAGATGGTGACTGCAGCCATGAAATTAAAAGACACTTACTCCTTGGAAGAAAAGTTATGACCAACCTAGATAGCATATTAAAAAGCAGAGACATTACTCTGTCAACAAAGGTCCATCTAGTCAAGGCTATGGTTTTTCCTGTGGTCATGTATGGATGTGAGAGTTGGACTGTGAAGAAGGCTGAGCGCCTAAGAATTGATGCTATGAACTTTGGTGTTGGAGAAGACTCTTGAGAGTCCCTTGGACTGCAAGGAGATCCAACCAGTCAATCCTAAAGGAAATCAGTTCTGAACATTCATTGGAAGGACTGATGCTGCAGCTGAAACTCCAATACTTTGGCCATCTGATGCGAAGAGTTGACTCACTGGAAAAGACCCTGATGCTGGGAGAGATTGAAGGCGGGAGGAGAGGGGGACGACAGAGGATGAGATGGCTGGATGACACCACTGACATGTTGGACATGAGTTTGAGTAAGCTCTGGGAGTTGATGATGGACAGGGAAGCCCATCATGCTGCAGTCCATGGGGTTGCAAAGAGTCAGACGTGACTGAGCGACTGAACTGAATAATGCTTGGGAGCCACGGCTGCCATGCTGGACAACTTCAGGGGCAGCCTTTACGCTGTGTGCTATAATGTTCTCTAGGAGGTGCCACTCAATGGTAGTGGTGGAATGGAATACAACGGAATACAATGGTAGTGGTGCACCAAGCTTTTGCGCAGCACGACCTTGCTGGGACCAAATCCTACAAGAGCCAGATGTGTATCACAAATAAAGCCTCAATCCTTACTGTAGTTTTCTCACCATTTCTTCTGAAAACAAACCAGTGGACAAATAAAACATTTTAAATCCCCAGTTCAAATGTCAGGAGGGACATTAGGTGATACAGTGTTTCCAGATAAGCACTATTTAAAATCCTAATGCTGCAGTGGATTATGTGTTCCTAAGGAAAGCAGGTTTGTAGTTAAAATGTATGCCTGATCATTTATTTCCCTCCTGTTCCATTTAATTTGGGTCTAGTAGTTCCTAGTATCTGTTATATCCAAAGAGTCTCAGGAAAAATATAAAAGAAAAAGGTACTTTACTTTTAAATAAATTCCAAAGTCATGTCTCTGCTTCAGGCTCTCAAAATAAAAGACAGCAGCCGAGTAGTTCAGGCAGTAGGTCTGGTGGCTCTGACACAGGCTACCCCGGAAACACTGCAAGGGGAGAAGGGCACGAGAGAGTGAAAGGATGCAGAAGTACAGAGAGACCTTCTCTTCACTTTTATCAGTAACCAAACCAGGGAAAGCTGGGGACACACCATTATCAACCACGTGTGCATGGAAGGAAGCAGGTGAGCGCCAAAACAAACACTATTAAACAACGGTATCCCCATAATAAACCATTAACTCCCATATTGGAAAGCTTGATGCTGGAGCTCAAGCTCCAATACTCTGGCCACCCGATGCACAGAGCCAACTCACTGGGAAAGACTCTGATACTGGGAAAGATTGAGGGCAGGAGGAAAGGGGGTGACAGAGGATGACATCGTTGGATGGCATCACCGATTCAACGGACATGAGTTTGAGCAAACTCAGAACATAGTCAAGGACAGGGAAGCCTGGTGTGCTGCAGTTCATGGGGTCGCAAAGAGTTGGACACAACTTAGTGACTGAACAACTCCTCCTCCTCAATAAACTGCCTTTTCTTGCCTGTATTTTTTTAAAAAAATTCTATTTGGGACATCTTGATTTAATTCACCGTTTACTTGCACTGACTTATGCTTTGTTGAGGCCTACACAAGCTGCTTAGTACCTGGTAACAGACACTGCCTAAGCCTGTGTTCACAGTATGTGATTAAAGTAACAACATCTAACTTGTCATCAAATCTTCTGCAAAAGTATCCACAAACTGAATTCTCCTGCCTTCTAAAAAACAGTCAAATCTGGGGCACCTCATTAAACGTACTGTTTCATAGCGAGTATTTCATGTACGTGTTTTACCTAATCTGACATTCCCTTTCCCCTTCTTCACTATTCTCCTGTAATGTCCTAAACTTGCTGTGATGACTACACATTCTTAAGTCCTATCAAATTTGTGTTGGAATAAGGCAGGTGGCCAGCGTGCAGGTACACACACTCACACTACCTAAGTTGCCACTGAGGGCAGGCCTGGCCACGGGCATTTCTGAGGCTGATGCCTGTGAACAGACGCCCGGAAGCTGGAGAGTCAGTGAGCGCCTGCCTCAGTCTTTCCCGCCTTTGCCCTGGAGGCGCGGCGGCGACATTCCAGGTGGCGGCTGCTCCTTCAGCAGGGGTCCCGGAGTGAGAACAAGGAGAAAGCGGGAACTCGGTGTGAGTGAGGTGTGAACCAAGCCACCGGGAGCTGGAGTTTCTTTCCGTGGCACAACCGAATCTAAGCTGACACAGGCCTTTGTAGATTTAGGAAAAACTTTTGCAGCCCACCTTTGCGCATCTGTAACATATCAGGAAGCATCCATATACGGTTATCATTACAGACTTTCAATGAAGAGTCCATGCTTTGCTAGGCTATGAGGACACGTATGCTATGGTCTGAACAGCTGTGTCCCCCTCAAACTCATATGCTGAATCCTAACCCCCAAGGTGATGGTATTAGAGGAGGGTGGGCCCTTCCGGGGACGATGAGGTCCCAAAGGTGAAGCCTCCATGAATGAAATGAATGCCCTTACAAAAGAGACTCTGGAGAGTCTCCGGCCCTCTCCGCTATGTGGAGAGTACAATGAGAAGTCTGTGATCAGAAGAGGGCCCTCACATGAGCCGGCTGCCACCCCTGGTATTGGATGTCCACCCTCTAGAACAGCGAGACATCGATTTCTGTTGTTTACAAGCTACCCAGTTTGTGGCACTTTGTTACACAGAGCCTGGGCAGACTCAGACAGACTACTTATGTGTTTTGATGAAAAGCTGTTATTTCTTCAGACTATTCACTAAAAACTGAATTGAAAATTATTTTTAGGGGGCCAGGTCTTGTTGCTAACATCAGCCTTTAGATGAACACTCCCAGATATGTCTGCCACAGTGTCTATGTCCCAAGAGAGCCACAGCTACCCCTCACCCTTGGAGATTCTCCAAGACCAGCAGAGGAATGATATGTTTGGATCTATAACGGGTGTTGATGCTCTTTTGTGCTTCTTCTCATCACCATTAGAGGACAATGGCCAGGTTAGTCCAAGGAGATGGACCAGGTTAGTCGAAGGAGCCAAGTGGAGAGAGCCTGCCAGTCGTCCTAGCCCTTGACGGAGGACAGAAATTATCAAGAAAACCAAGGGGACTTCAGACCCTGAACCAACACACAACCAAACAATGATGCTCATTATCTAATTTACTAAGGGCTCTACTCTTTAACAAAAATAAAAAATGTGTAGCATGCAATGGTCCTAAAAATAATAATTTCTGACTCTAAAGGAATTGGGAGATCCTGAGATTTTAGCTAATTTCCAACACTTTATATTCTTTCTGTTTTTCAAAGCTTTTCTTATTCTATTGTGCTTTCAAAGTTCATTGAAGGCTTTCCCTAGTTTATGCCTAGTTTTCTGCTTGTTTTGTCTTCTTAAATAGTCTTTGTTCATATCTCACCTCAAGCATCACTGCCTCAGGAAGAATTTCCTAGCTGTAACTACCTCACCATCTGCTCCAAACTAGAAGTTTCCTTTCATAATATCTATGTATCTTTTTTCCCAGCAATAATCTCAGTTTTACTATATAATCATGGTGTAATTAGTCAATTAATTTCTTTCCCACTAGAATGAAAACTCCCCCAAAGTAAGGGGTGTGTCTAATTCTGCACATTAT
Organism: Madoqua kirkii; assembly: GCA_006408675.1. NCBI lineage: Eukaryota > Metazoa > Chordata > Mammalia > Artiodactyla > Bovidae > Madoqua > Madoqua kirkii. The sequence goes on along the minus strand of SJYC01042179.1, from coordinate 49,403 downwards.
CATGTACAGGTTATCAGCCCCACACGTAAGTACTTTGCAATGCACATTACTTTTTGTTTTTCAATTTTGATACTTGCCCTTTGCAAGAACATTAAACATAAACCTGAGTATAATTTTTACAAGTCAACGCATCTTACTCTATATTTTAAAAAATGGATTATAACAACTTAAATCTTGCTAAATGACGATAGATAGAAACAGGATTAAAAGCTCAAAGTAGGGGAGAAAGTTCAAATTATCTACTCAAGGAAAAAAATAGCATTTATCAGACCAGGGGTACAAGTCTTCCTCCTCCTTTAATACACAGAAGTCTTATTAAGGGTGCTGATGGATTTGAAGGTTTACTTTATTCCTTTCAGAAAGCCTGGCACTTTCGTTAGAACGACTACTGAACCATGTAATTAGCCTGCACAAACTATTGCTGTGAATATTGCTTTAAATTGAAGTCATTTGAAAAACAGACTTGGCAATAGCTTTTCCATGCATGCAGATTTTGTATTAATAAAGCTCACAAAGGAGAGATAACAATGGAAAAACAGAATCTGAGACTTATTTTTGAAAATGTCGATTGGCGGAGAAAGGGATGTTTCCCCTGTGGGAGGGTGTTGGCAGAACTTTCCCAGAAATAACAGTGATGATGATGGTCGAGGAAATATAAACAATCATCCTGAGAGGTGGGTGACTTTATCACACAGAAGCTGAGATATCCCAAAGAGGATTTTACCTTTGTGAGCACGGAAATAAAATCCAATGATGGTGAAGTCTCACAAATGTCAACGTAGTCCTTGAAGATACGGAAAAGACTGTTCACAAAACCAAAGCTTGTCTAGGGCGAGGGAGAAAGGAAAACAAGAGTAGGCACACTTGCAGGGGTAAGAAATAAGTATACAGTGAACTTTAAATTTTGTTCCTACAGATGATTCCTACTTCCAAGTTATCCCCTGGCAAAATTTAAAGATTTATTTTCCTCTACTCTCTAATATATTTTCTTACAAATGAATTCCTGTAGTATCTTTCTCTTCTCTTCCTTTGTAGAGGAAAGATAGCTTTTATTTATAATATATGTGATAAAGAATATTCATTTGAGACTAGTCATTTATGATGATGACTTAGGAATATGTTTTTCTTTTTCTTTGTATTCAACATTATTTATTGAGGAAACTCATGTACCCAACATTATTTGTTCAGTCCTTCTATGCACGAGGCACTGTCTGAGGTCTTCTGATAAAGCAGTAAACAAGATGGGTTTACTGTATATACCAGTATTGTATATACTGTATAAACAAGTATATACCACAAGGTATATACTTCTAGAAGGTGTTCCAGAACTTGTACTCTAGAAAACACATGGAACATTTTCCTGAATTTGTGTGTCCTTCTTGCACAGAATCCATGCTAATCTTTGTCTCATTCCAATTTTAGTACATGTGCTGCTGAACTGAGCTTTATGATTGTTTTCTTAAATAACCACAGAAGAATTTTTTGAAATGTTATTAAAGACTAACTGATGGCTGCAATCTATTGGAAAGACTTCCTTCTTATTAACCTGAACTCCAGACTGTAAGATTATGGAGAAGGAATATGGAAGAAACAACATTCCATACACCAACATGGAATACAAACCACAAAAAGAGAAAAGCGTAAATTTTCACAGTCCTCTGGTGATTTTTAAAACATGGCCACTGGAATCTTTCTACTTTGGCTCACCTGACTTAGCTCCTCCAGGTTTGCAAAAAGTCTCCATAAATCCACATCCAGGAGATATTCATGAGTCTGTAGATATTTTAATGTATTCATGAAGATCTTAAAGAAATAAGACACACATCACTTTTTGCTTTTCAATTTTGATATTTGCCCTTTGAAAGAACATTAAACATAAACCTCCTGAGTATAATTTTACTAAACAACTTAGAGAGCAGTATTTTCAATGGTTAGGAATTGTGCTAAACACAAATGATGACTTTAAGCTCCACGAACATATGGGAAATGTGCTCTTCTGTATGAAGCAGTCGTTGCTGTGTGAGCCCTAGCAATATTCCTGTAGAACATAATTTGTTCAAGCAGGCTTTCTCTCCTCCCAGCGCCAGAGAAATCTCCAGGGTTCTCTTGCCAGCAGCACTTACTTGAGACCAAAACAACATTCATTCTCAGTTTTCATTTATTCCTTTCTCTGCAAAAGACTTAAATGTCCTTTACTTTCAGGACATTGAAAAGAGAACTAATGAGTGAATATCTGATAACTGACTGGTAAGATGTTTAGATTTGTATAAAGCCATTAAATATTAATGAAAGCATTAAGAGAGGCTTTATGTTACTGTTAGTTGATTTGATGTTTTCCTACAATAGGAAAACTATAGCAAGTCAAGAAAAAAACCAGTCCTTACAGATAACCTGTCCCTCATTCAATAAACTAAAGAGAGATCAATTTATTGAAATAGGAATATTCTGTATCAATATGATGAAGCATTTGGAGGGACCAAATAAGAATTACAGGTATGAAAAGATTGGGCTTTAGATCACCAATGTTTTCCAAATCCTATTTCTATATTACCTAATCAGTGCAGTAAACAGTACTTGAACTTGCATCAGAATCATTTAGAGGCCTTGTTAAACCAGAGATTAGTAGGCCCTAGCCCAAGCCTTTCTGATTCAGTAGGTCTCTGATGAGATATGAGAATATGGATTTCTAACAAGTTCCCAATTGATTCTGATGCTGCTGGTTCCGGGACTACACTTTGAGAACTACTGATTGAGAGCTTCCCACAATCTAGGCAGCACCAGTTGTCTGTAAGTCTGTCAATATCTAAGCATTTAAAACATATAGCAGAAAGAAACAGAAACCATGACTTCAGATAAATCGGAGACATTTAGAAGAAATCATCCTTGTGCTATGAGTCTTTGCTTTAACTGTTCACAATAGCCAAGACATGGAAGCAACCTAGATGTCCATTGGCAGATGAATGGATAAGAAAGCTGTGATACATATACACAATGGAATATTACTCAGCTATTAAAAAGAATGCCTTTGAATCAGTTCTAATGAGGTGGATGAAACTGGAGCCTATTATACAGAGTGAAGTAAGTCAGAAAGAAAAACACCAATATAGTATATTAATGCATATATATGGAATGTAGAAAGATGGTAACGATGACCTTACATGCAAGACAGCAACAGAGACACAGGTATAAAGAACAGACTTTTAGACTCTGTGGGAGAAGGCAAGGGTGGGATGATTTGAGAGAATAACACTGAAACGTATATTCAGTTCACTTCAGTTGCTCAGTCGTGTCCGACTCTTTGTGACCCCATGAATCGCAGCACGCCAGGCCTCCCTGTTCATCACCAGCTCCTGGAGTTCACTCAGACTCGCGTCCATCGAGTCCATGATGCCATCCAGCCATCTCATCCTCTGTCGTCCCCTTCTCCTCCTGCCCCCAATCCCTCCCAGCATCAAAGTCTTTTCCAATGAGTCAACTCTTCGCATGAAGTGGCCAAAGTACTGGAGTTTTCAGCTTTAGCATCATTCCTTCCAAAGAAATCCCAGGGCTGATCTCCTTCAGAATGGACTGGTTGGATCTCCTTGCAGTCCAAGGGATTCTCAAGAGTCTTCTCCAACACCATAGTTCAAAAGCATCAATTCTTGGGCGCTCAGCCTTCTTCAGAGTCCAACTCTCACATCCATACATGACCACAGGAAAAACCATAGCCTTGACTAGACAGACCTTAGTCGGCAAAGTAATGTCTCTGCTTTGGAATATGCTATCTAGGTTGGTCAAAACTTGTCTTCCAGGGACTAAGCGTCTTTCAATTTCATGGCTACAGTCACCATCTGCAGTGATTTTGGAGCCCCCAAAATAAAGTCTGACACTGTTTCCACATCTATTTCCCATGGAATGATGGGACCAGATGCCATGATCTTCGTTTTCTGAATATTGAGCTTTCCGCCAACTTTTTCACTCTCCTCTTTCACTTTCATCAAGAGGCTTTTTAGTTCTTCACTTTCTGCCTTGTTTATTATCATATGTGAAATAGATCACCAGTCCAGGTTTGATGCATGAGACAGGGTGCTCAGGACTAGTGCACTGGGATGACCCTGAGGGGTGGAATGGGGAGGGAGGGTCAGGATGGGGAACACATGTACACCCATGGCTGATTCATGTTAATGTATGGCAAAACCCACCACAATATTGTTAAGTAATTAGCCTCCAGTTAAATTAAAAAATGCTTTGCTTTATAGAATGTTTTGCCATTTAAGAAAAACATTGAGTCTTCCAGTGAATTTGAGTTACAAAATTCCAATTTACAAGCAACTTTGGGAAATTTATATTGATTGTATAAAGGGAGGTACTTATAAACTCTAAATACCAGGGAGAAGGGTTGAAAATAAACACTAATTGAGCTTCTTTTCAACATAAAATGCTAATTTAAAAAGTTTATGTAGTTGACAGTAGGACAGGAAGTTCTGTTTTATTTACTAGGGCAAGGGAAGGCAGCGGAGCGCATGAGGTGAGTGCTCTGTGGTGAACATCTACTGGCTCCCACTCAGCCCCCGTGCTCCCCTCTCCCTAACATTAGCCCAGCTGTCACCTAGGTATCTGCCCTTCCTCACCCTTGAATGTGATCGCCTTAAGACAATGAGCACCCTCCTTCCTTAACACGGTAGCTGGCTCAACAGTGTGCATGTGACTTAAACCAGTCCAAACTGAACGGAAATCAAGACTCTGGCTACGAATGTTAAGAAAAGATTTCTGTCTCTTTCTCTCCCTCCCTCGCCTTCTATTTCTTACTCTCTCCATAGCCTCAAGGACAATAGCCTCTTTGTGACTATAACAGAAGCTGGCCATAGGGTGAAGCTCAGACCGTGGAAGGCAGGATGAGAGACGAAAAGAAAGTCTGTCCTTGATTTTGAGCCCCTTGATCAACCCAACCTTGTATTCTCTCTCACCTCTGGGCTTTATGGTTACATGGGTCAATGACATACAGTCTTACTTAACTAGTTTTCTGTATCCTAACTGAAACAATCTCCAAGTTTTAACTTTCTAAGTGTCTTTGCTGTTTACATTTTGCTGGTAAAGTACTTAGCAATGACTCACACAATAAATATTACTTACAGTAAATAACTAACATTTGTATAGCACTTGAGATTTCTCAGAGGAAATTAATCTGGTCAGCACAATGATCACATCTTACGGCATTGTCATCCCTCTTGTAGCTTAGAACAAGAATAACTAAAGACATGCTGGGGGATAAATCAGGTCTGCTACCCATTTTTGTAAATATCATTTTAACACAGCCACATACATTTCTTTACAAATTATCTATACCTTCTTTTGTACTGCAACAGAAGAACTGAGTAGTTGCAATAAAGACCACAAGGCTGGCAAAGCCCCAGATATTTACTATCTGGACCTTGACAGAAAGAATCTTCTGTTTTATGAAATGGAAGACTAGACTTTCTTAAGTTCACAAGGCAAGTCAGAGGCAGACTTAGGACTTGAACTGATGTATCCCAACACAGTGCCTTTTCCTGGGTATGAGAGATGCCAGGATTTAAAAGTGCTTATGGGCAGAGGCTGGGAGAAACATCAATAACCTCAGATATGCAGATGACACCACCCTTATGGCAAAAAGTGAAGAGTAACTCAAAAGCCTCTTGATGAAAGTGAAAGAGGAGAGTGAAAAAGTTGGCTTAAAGCTCAACATTTAGAAAACGAAGATCATGGCAACTGGTCCCATCATTTCATGGGAAATAAATGAGGAAACAGTGGAAATGGTGTCAGACTTACTTTTTTGGGCTCCAAAATCACTGCAGATGGTGATTGCAGCCATGAAATTAAAAGATGCTTACTCCTTGGAAGGAAAGTTATGACCAACCTAGGTAGCATATTGAAAAGCAGAGACATTACTTTGCCAACAAAGGTCCATCTAGTCAAGGCTATGGTTTTTCCAGTGGTCATGCATGGACATGAGAGTTGGACTGTGAAGAAAGCTGAGAGCCGAAGGATTGATGCTTTTGAACTGTGGTGTTGGAGAGTCCCTTGGACTGCAAGGAGATCCAACCAGTCCATTCTAGGGCTGGTACTTGGGGCTGGTGCACTGGGATAACCCAGAGAGATGGGATGGGGAGGGAGGCGGGAGTGGGGTTCAGGATTGGGAACTCATATACACCCATGGCAGATTCATGTTGACATATGGCAAAACCAATACAGTATTGTAAAGTTAAAGAAAAAAAATAATAAAGGAGATCAGCTCTGGGTGTTCTTTGGAAGGAATGATGCTAAAGCTGAAACTCCAGTACTTTGGCCACCTCATGCGAAGAGTTGACTCATTGGAAAAGATTTTGATGCTGGGAGGGATAGGGGGCAGGAGGAGAAGGGGACAACAGAAGATGAGATAGCTGGATGGCATCAGGGACTCGATGGACGTGAGTCTGAGTGAACTCTGGGAGATGGTAATGGACAGGGAGGCCTGGCATGCTGCAATTCATGGGGTCACAAAGAGTCGGACACAACTGAGCGACTGAACTGAACTGATGGGCAGAGGCAACCTTGGGAGCTATGTGGTCCATCCTCCCCTGTGGTCTTAAGAAGGCATTTTCTCTCTTCCTATCCCTTGCCCTGTGGTTCTTCTACAAGGAGGTCTCTGTTCAGAGCCTCACCAAATCAGGACCAGTGCACTGTACAACTTCAGGGGCACCATTTTCATGACAGACATCATGAACACACTGTATAATCCAAGCCCCTTGTGTTACATGGTTCTCCTGGAAATCTATGACTGTGGCTCCATAGCTGATAAAATGCCTGGCACTGATCATAAGGGGGTAAAAGAGCCTACACAGCAAGCTGACCAGAGATGGAATGGCTGCCTTGAGGGTGGCTGTGGGCTTCCTGACTTGAATAGTGCGTAAACACAGGGTTGAATCAGGCAGAAGAAATTCAGACATCACATGGGCAGCTGGACTAGTTTACTGAGAAGGTCTCACCCAATCCTCAGAGTCTATGTTAAGAAAAGAATGAAGAGAAGCCAAGTAGCAGATAACCAAAGATAAATAAAATTTCCTTAAGATTCCCTTAAGACGAAAGCCACCCACTTTTCTACAGCATGGAAAAAAGGAATAAGTCCCCAAAGAACCAACGTTTTCCATCTAACAAAAATTAAAGCCCGCATTACCATCTTAAGAACTAATAAATGGTCCAAAAAATAAGTGCATTCACTCGTGAAGAGTTCCCACACAGCCTCTTGTTGCCTTCTCAAGTCTAACTGATTAGTAGGAAGTTTCTGATGCATTTCCATGACTTCATTCCAGGTCTTATCCTGTATGTGGGAGAAAAAGAGAGAACAAAATGTTTCCACCTTGATGGGTTGACCTGTTTGTCCTTTCCTGGACTTGTAATGCAGCATAAACAAGCAATCTCCCAAATCATGATTTCCCATTGCAAGCCCCAGGCGCCCCTCTGGATGAAAGTGAAAAAGTGAAAGTGTTAGTTGCTCAGTCCTGTCTGACCTTTTGGGACCCCATGGACTGCGGTCTACCAGGTTCCTAAGACCATGGAATTCTCCAACTGGAGTAGACAGACATTCCCTTCTTCAGGCGATCTTTTCACTCAGGGATTGATCTTCCTGACCCAGGGATTGAACCGGGGTTTCCTGCATTGCAGGCAGATTTTTTACTCTCTGAGTCACCAGGAACCCAATCCCTCTGGGCAGAGTTACCCAAACCATAGTCCTCTCTGCATGAGTTTGGGATATCAATTCCTTCCATGCATGGGATGGGCATGTTATTTACAGTTTAAAAAGAATCCCAAACGGAGAACTCGGAAATCTGATCCAGGTTCCACTAGTAATACTTGCTGAAATTAACTACTGAAGAATCATGAAATGAGACTTTAAAGAGACCATCAGGAATTGTCTTATAAAAACCAGCTTATTTTTCAAATGGGAAATGAAGGCCCAGTGAGGGGAAGAGTTGTAACAACTATTAACATTTGTGTAGGACTTCTTGGTCTACGAAGTACTCTCCTGTCCATTACTTTATTTAAGATAAAATTACTTCCCTGAGGTTTCAATGTGCTTTAGAGAGAGCAGACCTCCTTCTACCCCGGTCTGGGCTTCTCTCCTGCACTTTGCTATTATTATGAACAATGCAATAATCTGATATCTTATAATACTGACAAAAACGAAAAAAGAAGCCACACAGAAAGCAAATCAGGAGATACCTTCAGGGTGTGGAACTCATAGTCCCTGAAGTCTGTAATCTTCAAAGAGGACAGGCAGTCTTCCAGATCAGATACATGCTTGTTCTTGTCTTTGCCCTGCTAAGAGATTGTAAGAACAGGATTTTCAAACTTGAATTCTTTTAGTGACACGCCTCTGGTAGCCTCAGCATCTCTGCTTCACAGTCCCACATGCAGGAGATCAGGCTGCGCATTTTGTCTATGAACCACTAACAGGTAAAGAGCCATTTCTGAGCCAGAGTGTGACCCACAGGAATTCAGAATATCAGACACGGAGGAGAAAGGCTGGTGAACACGGCTGATCCAAACCTCTCATTTTACTAATTAAGAAAAAAAAAGACGGAGCCGTAAAAGCAGACAGCCATATAGCAATTAGATGGATTACTGTCTAGTGTGCACCCTGAAAAAGTTAGTCCTTCAGAGTCTAACTTTTCTGATGGACTTTACCATCAGAAGGGGCCTTGGAGATCTTAGTTCAACCCCTCATTTAGCAGATGACTAAATAAAGTCCGGAGCATTAAAGGAACTTCCCAATACAGTAATTCCCAGCTGGAGAATACCAGGATATGCTAAAAACTCTAATTTCCTTAGACTGGAATGCCTACTTATTTTTGTTATAATTTTTATTTTAAATAATATTAGTTAAAAGAATCAGGTTCAAAGGTAATATATGGTTGCTAAAGAAAATCTGAGAAACAAAACCACAAAGAAAAGCAAAGTTACCTGAATCTCCACTGACTCCCCCCACTCCAAGGTAATTATTGAAAACACTTTTCTTATTGTATTTATAATTAATTTTTAATGGTATCACATTCATTTATCCTTTTGAAACTTACTGTATTGTGACTTTTTAATTTTTCTGACTCATTCACTATGCTCTTGCAACATCATGAATTACTCATTTTAAGAGTTCATTTTAGCACCTAAACCAGGAAGAAGCTATCAAATAACAATGTGAGGCTCTCTAAAGTCAACTTGGCTGCACGATGCTGGTGTGGATCTAAGCAGTTTGGTGGACATCATTCACCTTTAGGTAAAGGAGGCAGAGAAGGAAGGCTTATCTGCTATTGTGGGGATGTAGCTCCCTGTGTGTTGGAAAGACAACCCTGTAATAATTTCAGAAAGTGCTAAAGGACCATGGCTGAATTCTCTGCTAGGGTTACGGCACCAAAATAAGAAACTTATTAGAGACTTATTAACTTCATAGTAGCAGAGAAATCTTGGAGCTGGTTGGGAACCTCCTATAGCAATTGGGACATGCGCCTTTTGTTGATGTCTGAAACCATAGTGACTGCATGGTGTGCAAATTAAAAATCAGCAGTCAGTTGGGAAATAAGGAAGCTGAGGCAATGGAAGATGCACTGGACATGGGGAAAGTGGGTGCCAGCCGTCTACCTTGAAGAACACTCACTGTGGCTTTCTAAGCATCTGCCCAACCTCCTGACCAGAGTGCTTGGTGGATATGATAGTGAGAAGGGAAGGGGCAGTCCTCTCAAAGGAAACACTGACTATGTAGAGTTACAGACCCGCTGCTGGAAGCTGTGCTCCTTCCACTATGATGGCACTGGCTTCTGGTGGGGAGGCAATGAGATGTCAAAGGTATTAGAGTTAATATAGAAGACAAAGAAAGTAAGTCAAGGTTAAATCTCAGGGCTCGAATTTAATAACTAAGAGGTGGGGGGACTTTCAAGATGGTGGAGGAATAAGACAGGGAGGTCAACTTCCTCCCCACAAATACATCAAAAATGATCTGCGTATGGATCAACTCACACAGAATACATTTGGAATGCTGGCAGGAGATCCCTGACTTCCGAAAAGGCAAGCCAACCTTCTAAGAATGAGGTAGGGCAAAAGATAAAGATTAAAAAAAAAAGAAAAAAGGATTTCGGGACAGGGACCAGCATCCTGGGGAGGGAGTTGTGAAGGAGGAAAAGTTCCAACATGTTCAGAATCCCCTTCATGGGTGAGGACAAGGGGGAGTTTTGGAATCTCAGAGGGGAACAAAGCAACAGGTGCTCAGAAGGCAAAACAGACAGAATTCACCAGAGTTTGTTACCAAACAGCACTTCCCAGCCGAGAAGTGGCTTGCACTCATGCCCACTGCTGCTAGAGGGGGCTGGGTGCTCAGGCTTCAGGAGCAGGACCCCAGGAAGAGCACCAGTGTTGACTGCTCTGAAGAGATTCTGAGAAGGCTAGTATGACACAGCTGAGGCAGTCCAGGTGAAGGACTGGGACTCTCAGAGAGGCAAGAGACTATTGCAGCAGGGAGCCTCTAACTCCCTGCGCTGGTGGATTGCAGGAACTCACCTTCAAAAATGATACAGGTGGGATGAGCAAAGCTGTGAGATACCCAACAGGTATCTGAGGAAGATATATACAGAAGAACTATACAAAAAAGGTTTTAATGACCCAGATAACCGTGATGGTGTAATCACTTCCCTACAGCCAGATATCCTAGAGTGTGAAGTCAAATGGGCCTTAGGAAGCATTACTACGAACAAAGACAGTGGAGGTGATGAAATGTCAACTGGGCTATTTCAAATCCTAAAAGATGACGCTGTTAAAGTGCTGTGCTCAGTATGCCACAAATTTGGGAAACTCAGCAATGGCCAAAGGACTGGAAAAGGTCACTCTTCGTTCCAACCCCAAAGAAGGGCAATGCCAAAGAATGTTCAAACGACCACACAATTGCACTCATTTCACTTGCTAGCAAGGCTTCCCTGGTGGCTCAGAGGTTAAAGCGTCTGCCTCCAATGTGGGAGACCTGGGTTCGATCCCTGGGTCGGGAAGATCCCCTGGAGAAGGAAATGGCAACCCACTCCAGTATTCTTGCCTAGAGAATCCCATGGATGGAGAAGCCTTGTAGGTTATAGTTCACAGGGTCGCAGAGTCGGACACAACTGAGTGACTTCACCTCACCTCACCTCACCTCATCTGCTAGCAAGGTAACACTCAAAATCTTTCAGGCTAGACTTCAACAATACATGAACCAAGACCTTCCTGAAGTACAACCTGGATTTATAAAAGGCATAAGAATCAAAGATCAATTTACCAACATTTGTTGGATCATAGAAAAAGCAAAGGAATTAAAAAAAAATCTACTTCTGCTTCATCGACTATGCTACAGCCCTGCTTGTGTAGATTACAACAAACCATGGGAGAGTCTGGGAGCTGGAAATAGCAGACCATCTAACTGCCTCCTGAGAAACCTGAATGCAGGACAGGAAGCAACAGTTAGAATCAGCCATGGTTATTCAGCTTATAAGCAGAGTACATCATGCAAAATGCCAGGCTGGATAAAGCTCAAACTGGAATAAAGACTGCTGGGAGAAATATCAACAACCTCAGATATGCAGATGACACCACTCTAATGGCAGAAACTGAAGAGGAACTCAAGAACCTCTTGATGAGGGTGAAAGAGGAGAGAGAAAAACTGGCTTGAAATTTAACATTCAAAAAAACTAAGATGATGGCATCCAGTCCCATCACTTCATGGCAAATAGATGAGGAAACAATGGAAACAGTGACAGACAGGGCTTGGGCTCCAAAATTATTGCAGATGGTGACTGAAACCATGAAATTAAAACATGGCTGCTCCTTGGAAGAAAAGCTATGACAAATCTAGACAGCATATTCAAATGCAGAGACATCACTTGGCTGACACAAGTCCATATGGTCAAAGCTATGGTTTTTCTAGTACTCATATATGGATGTGAGAGTTGGACCAGAAAGAAGGCTGAGCACCCAGGAACTGATGCTTTTGAACTGTGGTGCTGGAGAAGACACTTGAGAGTCCCTTGGACAGCAAGGAGATCCAACCAGTCAATCCTACAGAAAATCAACCCTGAATATTCACTGGAAGGACTGATGCTGAAGCTCCAGTACTTTGGCTACTTGATGTGGAAAGCCATCTCACTAGAAAAGACCCTGATGCTGGGAAAGATTGAGGCCAAGAGGAGAAGGGGGTGACAGAGGATGAGATGGTTAGATGGCATTACCGACTCAAGGAACATGAGTTTGAGCAAACTATGTGAGACAGTGAAGGACAGGAGAGCCTTGTGTGCTGCAGTTAATGGGGTGGCAAAGAGTCGGACACAACTTAGTGACTGAACAAAAGGTGAATATGCCTGGCCAAAGCCACCACCTACGCCAGTGAGCACCAGTGGCAGAACTAGACGCAGCTGCAGTTTCTGATCCCAGAGTGGGGAAGGCAAGCCTACTGGCCACTGCCAAAGCCAAGAACAAGGGGACAAAACACTGCTGCTGCTGTCCCAAAGCTAGAGGTGGCAGCTGCCATCAGGCTGTGAGCCTGCACAGGTTACAACCCATACCTTCCTGGAGCCTGTGCAACTTAGCCCTACTGAGAGACACAAGACCCGGGGCCAGTCCCTCTGGGAGAGGGCACGACCCACCTCGGCCTGTGGAAACTTCCCACAGGCTGCCATAGGCACTCCCCATCTCAGGCTTCCAAAGCCCTTCTTCCCAGCCCGACTGGGCAAGTGAGCCGTAAGGAGCTGCTACTTCTGCCCCCTCTGGTCTAGGCGGGGAAGACACTTGAGGGTGGCCTACAAACAGACGTGGGCCCCAAACCAAAGTGCAGCACCAGGGGCTGTGTGAATAAAAAAGAGGAGGGGAATTCCCTCCTGTAGCCATAGGTGCAGCAGATTAAATCTCTGCCATTAGCTTGAGACTCTGGATTTTGGGGGCAATTGTGGATGTGGGGAGCAAGTAGAGGGGAGAATAAGGCCAGATCTGAATCTGAGCCGGCCTCACAGCATCCACAGCAGGTTCAGAGACTTTCTTCGAAATACTGGAGGACTTTCTGAGTAGGCAGATTGTCTCAAACACTGTGTGGAGAGGACAATGGAGGACTCAGGAGGACATGCTTCTTATACCACTCTCCCCTTTTGTAATGTTGTTCTTTATTATTCCTTTAATTTTTACTTTTTAACTTACTTTTTCCTTTTTAAAAAGCATCTAATTTTTAAATAAACTTACTTTACTTTTCCCCTATTTTTACAGTACTCTTTAGCTATACCTCATTTCCCCCCATATCTTTGATTTTGTCTTTTTGCGAGTCTAGATTTTAGTATTCATTTTCATATATAGGTTTCTTTATTGGCTTGAAAGCTCTCTTTGTTTTTGATTCCTGTTTATTCTTTTTTCTCTATTTTCTCTCTTCTCTTTACAAGTCTGTGAGTTTCTCTGGGTGTTCTTGATTGGTGAGTGTTGCTTCCACCAACTGTCTTGGAGTTTTGTCTTCTGTGTGGCCTGTGAAGTCTCGGTGCTACAGTAAGAGGTCATGCTTGAATCTCCAAGTTGGAAGACCTGAGTCCAGGACTTTGGACCATCAGAGAATCCCCAACTCCATGAGACATTATTTGGCAAGAGTTCTCCCAAAGGCCTTTATCTCAACACTAAGACCAGGTCCCACCCAAAAGCCAGTAAGCTTCAGTGCCAGACCCAAGCCAACTCTTCAGCAAAATAGGAGCATAACCCTTCCCGTTAGCAGACAGGCTGCCAAAAGCCACACCAAGCCCAGAGACACCCCAGTCACACTCTAGACAAAACACTGCCCTTCGGAGACAAGATTCAGTTCCATCCACCAGATCACAGGTACAAGTTCCCTCAATCAGGAAACCTTCTCAAGGCTATGGTCCAATGCCACCCACTGTGGGCAGGTTCCACAAATAGGAACTGTGACCTTCCAGCCTGCAAAAAGGAGACCCCAAACACAGCAAACTACACAAAATAAAAAGACAGAGAAAGATGCAGCAGATGAAGGAACATGGTAAAAACCCCCAAGACCAAACAAATGACGAGGAAACAGGCAGTCTACTTGAAAAATAATTGAGAGTAATGAAGTAAAGATGACCCCAAATCTTGAAAATAAAATGTAGGCACAGATAGATACAATTAAGGCATGGATCAAGAAGATATAAGAAATGTTTAACAAGCACCTTCAATGAGAAGAATAACAAGAAAGTCTTAAGGGAACAATGTAAAGAAAGAGGGGAAAACAATAGAATGGGAAAGACTAGAGATCAAAAGAAATTTGAGATATCAAGGGACTATTTCATGCAAAGATGGGCACAATAAAGGACACAAATGGGATGGAACAAACAGAAGCAGAAGATATTAAGAAGAAGGGCCAAGAATATACAGAAGAACCATACAAAAAAGGTCTTAATGACCCAGATAATCACGATGGTGTGGTCACTCACTTAGAGCCAGACATCCTAGAGTGTGAAGTGAACTAGGCTTTAGGAAGCTTTACTAGAAAAAAAGCTAATAGAGGTAATCGAATTCCAGCTGAGTTATTTCAAATGTAAAAGATGATGCTATTAAAGTGCTACACTCAATACGCCAGCAAATTTGGAAAACTCAGCAGTGGACATAGGGCTGGAAAAGGTCAGTGTTCATTCCAATTCCTAAGAAGGACAATGTCAAAGAATGTTCAAACTACTGCACAATTGTGCTTATTTCACATGCTAGTAAAGTACTGCTCAAAATCCTTCAAGCTAGGCTTCAACAGTATGTGAACTGAGAACTTCCAGATACACAAATTGGATTTAGAAAAAAATAAGAATCAGATATCAAATTGCCAACATCCACTCAGTGCAGTTCAGTCGCTCAGTCGTGTCCGACTCTTTGTGACTCCATGAATTGCAGCATGCCAGGTCTCCCTGTTCATTACCATCTCTCGGAGTTCACTCAGACTCACGTCCATCGAGTCCGTGATGCCATCCAGCCTCGGTCGTCCCCTTTTCCTCCTGCCCCCAATCCTTCTCACCATCAGAGTCTTTTCCAATGAGTCAACTCTTCGCATGAGGTGGCCAAAGTACTGGAGTTTCAGCTTTAGCATCATTCCTTCCAAAGAAATCCCAGGGCTGATCTCCTTCAGAATGGACTGGTTGGCTCTACTTGCAGTCCAAGGGACTCTCAAGAGTCTTCTCCAACACCACAGTTCAAAAGCATCAATTCTTCGGTGCTCAGCCTTCTTTACAGTCCAAGTCTCTCATCCATACATGACCACAGGAAAAACCGTAGCCTTGACTAGATGGACCTTAGTCGGCAAAGTAATGTCTCTGCTTTTGAATATGCTTTCTAGGTTGGTCATAACTTTTCCTCCAAGGAGTAAGTGTCTTTTAATTTCAAGGCTGCAGTCACCATCTGCAGTGATTTTGGAGCGCCCCCAAATAAAGTCTGACACTGTTTCCACTGTTTCCCCATCTATTTCCCATGAAGTGATGGGACCGGATGCCATGATCTTCGTTTTCTGAATGTTGAGCTTTAAGCCAATTTTTTCACTCTCCTCTTTCACTTTTATCAAGAGACTTTTTAGCTCTTCTTCACTTTCTGCCATAAGGGTGGTGTCATCTGCATATCTGAGGT
Source organism: Madoqua kirkii (assembly GCA_006408675.1). Lineage (NCBI taxonomy): Eukaryota > Metazoa > Chordata > Mammalia > Artiodactyla > Bovidae > Madoqua > Madoqua kirkii. The sequence continues at coordinate 33,773 of SJYC01042179.1, read as the reverse complement.
TATTGATATTTCTCCCGGCAATCTTGATTCCAGCTTGTGCTTCTTCCAGTCCAGCGTTTCTCATAATGTACTCTGCATAGAAGTTAAATAAGCAGGGCGACAATATACAGCCTTAATGTACTCCTTTTCCTATTTGGAACCAGTCTGTTGTTCCATGTCCAGTTCTAACTGTTGCTTCCTGACCTGCATACAGATTTCTCAAGAGGCAGGTTAGGTGGTCTGGTATTTCCATCTCTTTCAGAATTGTCCACAGTTTATTGTGATCCACACAGTCAAAGGCTTTGGCATAGTCAATAAAGCAGAAATAGATGTTTTTCTGGAACTATCTTGCTTTTGTCATGATCCAGTGGATGTTGGCAATTTGATCTCTGGTTCCTCTGCCTTTTCTAAAACCAGCTTGAACATCAGGGAGTTCACGGTTCACATATTGCTGAAGCCTGGCTTACATCTCTTTCAGAATTGTCCACAGTTTGTTGTGATCCACACAGTCAAAGGCTTTGGCAGAGTCAATAAAGCAGTAAATACTTCTAAATACTTCCTATGACTACTCTAAATGTAATCATGCAGTGTCTGTCCTCCTGTGACTGGTTTACTATACTTAATGTAATGCCCTAAGACTCATCCATGTTATAACATATGTCAGAGTTTCCTTCTTAATAAAGGATTAATTATATTCTACTCTATGAATAGGTATATAATACATTTGTTTGTCCATTGACAGACATATGTAGTGATTTTATGCTTTTAACTCTTGACTATTGTGAATAATGCTCGCTGTAGGTTACATCTGGACTTGTCATTATTATAGTCATTTTTATGGTTATACCTTAATTATTATTTTTTTTTCAAAGAAATACCTACTTTTTCAAGTTAAAGAAGTCCTGTTTTCATCTGGGTAGTTTGGGTAAAATTAAAATAATACACTTAAGTTCTAAATTCAGCAACCTAGTAGTAATACAATCACCATTAAAAATAATAATTTTATCAGTATCACTTACTGACTGCCTACTTTGTGAAACTTAGGTATAAGTAATGGAAATCAGAGCTATGACTTGAAAGCACTTACAAAAAAGATCAATTATAGCACATGATACATATTATAATACATAATAGATACACATTTATGTATCTTTATTTTATGATAATTCACATATCTATATTTTAATTATCTAATTGAAATAGCTCAACTGGAATTCCATAACCTCTACTAGCTTTGTTTGTAGTGATGCTTTCTAAGGCCTACTTGACTTCACATTCCAAGATGTCTGGCTCTAGATTAGTGATCACATCATCATGATTATCTGGGTCGTGAAGATTTTTTTGTACAGTTCTTCCGTGTATTCTTTCCACCTCTTAATATCTTCTGCTTCTGTTAGGTCTAGACCATTTCTGTCCTTTATCGAGCCCTTCTTTGCATGAAATTTTCCCTTGGTATCTCTGATTTTCTTGAAGAGATCTCTTGTCTTTCCTATTCTGCTCTTGTCCTCTATTTCTTTCCGTTGATGGCTGAAGGCTTTCTTATCTCTTCTTGCTATTCTTTGGAACTCTGCATTCAGATGCTTATATCTTTCCTTTTCTCCTTTGCTTTTCTCCTCTCTTCTTTTCACAGCTACTTGTAAGACCTCGCCAGACTGCCATTTTGCTTTTTTGCATTTCTTTTCCATGGGGATGGTCTTGATCCCTGTCTCCTATACAATGTCACGAACCTTGTTCCATAGTTCATCAGGCACTCTACCCATGAACTCAATATTCTTAGCCCTATTTTACAGGTGAGATAAATGAGATCCAAGGAATGTGAAGTTCATTCCAGTCCATTCTGAAGGAGATCAACCCTGGGATTTCTTTGGAAGGAATGATGCTAAAGCTGAAACTCCAGTACTTTGGCCACCTCATGTGAAGAGTTGACTCATTGCAAAAGACTCTGATGCTGGGAGGGATTGGAGGCAGGAGGACAAGTGGACGACAGAGGATGAGATGGCTGGATGGCGTCACGGACTCGATGGATGTGAGTCTGAGTGAACTCTGAGAGATGGTAATGAACAGGAAGGCCTGGCGTGTTGTGATTCATCGAGTCACAAAGAGTCGGACATGACTGAGCGGCTGAACTGAACTGAATATATATACACACACATGCACACCACACCACACATATTCCCTCCCTCTTGAGCCAAGCTGAGTAATTACAATTTAACTGGTCAGTGCTAGATCAATTAAAATCAGACTTCCTGGGCATGGCACCCAGATAGTAACACTTTTCTAAAGCTCCGCAAGTGATTCCAAGATGAAGCCCAAGCTGAGGACCACAGATCTAGACTGGGTTATGAAAGATGTGCAGAATCGAGGCAAAAGATGGTAGGGGCAGCCAGGGTGGGACAATGACATAGCAAGAGAAGAGCAAGTGGACCGGAGGGTAAGGAACTTCACATTCCTTGGGCCAACATCTACTGGATCATAGAAAAAGCAAAGGACTTAAGAAAAACATCTACTTCTGCTTTATTAACTATGCCACAGCCTTTGACTGTGTGGATCACAGCAAACTGTGGAAAATTCTGAGAGAGATGAGACTACTAGACCACCTGACTTACCTCCTGAGAAATCTGTATGCAGGTCAAGAAGTAATAGTTAGAACTGGACATAGAACAACAGACTGGTTCCAAATCGGGAAAGGGGTACGTCAAGGCTGTATATTGTCACCCTGCTTATTTAACTTCTATGCAGAGTACATCATGAGAAATGCCAAGCTGGATGAAACTCAAGTTGGAACCAAGATTGCTGGGAGAAATATCAACAACCTCAGATATGCAGATGACACTACCGTAATAAGCAAAAAGAGAAGAGAAACTGAAGAACTGCTTGATGAAAGTGAATGAGGAGAGTGAAAAAGCTGGCTTAAGACTCAACATTCAAAAAACTAAGATCATGGCATCCTGTCCCATCACTTCATGGCAAATAGATGGGGTAACAGTGAAAGCAGTGACAGACTTCATTTTCTTGGGCTCCAAAATCTCTGCAGATGGTGGCTGTAACCATGAAATTAAAAGATGTTTGCTCCTTGGAAGGAAAGCTATGACAAACCTAGACAGCATATTAAAAACCAGAGACATTACTTTTCCAACAAAGACTGGTATGGTCAAAGCTATGGTTTTTCCAGTAGTCATGTATGGATGTGAGAGTTGGACCATAAAGAAGGCTGAGTGATGAAGAATTGATGCTTTTGTATTGTGGTGCTGCAGAAGACACTTCAGAGTCCCTTAGACTGCAAGGAGATCCAACCAGTCCATGCTAAAGGAACTCAGTCCTGAATGTTCATGAAAGGACTAATGCTGAAGCTGAAGTTCCAATACTTTGCCACCTGATGGGAAGAGCTGACTCATTAGAAAAGACCCTGATGCTGGGAAAGACTGAAGGCAGGAGCAGAAGGGAACAACAGAGGATGAGATGGTTGGATGACACCATCGACTCAATGGACATGAGCTTAAGCAAGCTCTGGGAGATGGTGAAAGACAGGGAAGCCTGGCCTGCTGCAGTCCAAGGGGTCACAAAGAGTCAGACAAGACTGAGCAAATGAACAAAAACAACAGAAGGAAAAGAGGAAAACAAAAGGTCTGAGAAAATATTTGAACAGACTCTAGGTGAAAACTTCCCTAACACGGGAAAGGAAGTAGCCCCCAAGTCCAGTAAATCCAGAGAGTCCCATACAGAATGAACTCAAATAGAAATTTGATCAGACATATTTGGCTACCTCATGTGAAGAGCTGATTCACTGGAAAAGACCCTGATGCTAGGAGGGATTGGGGGCAGGAGGAGAAGAGAATGACAGAGGATGAGATGGCTGGATGGCATCACGGACTCAATGGACATGAGTTTGGGCAAACTCTGGGAGCTGGTGATGGACAGGGAGGCCTGGCATGCTACAATTCATGGGGTTGCAAAGAGTCGGACACAACTGAGCAACTGAACTGAAGACATATTAATCAAACTAATGAAACAGCTGATCTTGAAACAGAAATTCTGCAAATCATGAGGGAATGACAGGATATACTGGAAAACGATGAAAGGGAAAAAACTTACAACCAGGATTATTGTATCCAGCAAGGATATCATTCAGTTTTAAAGAAAAAAATCAAAAGCTTCACAGATAAGCAAAAATTAAGAAAATTCAGCACCACCAAATTAGCTTTACAACAAATCTTAAAGGAGCTTCTCTAGACAGGAAACACAAGAGAAACAAAAAGTTTATAAAAACAAACCCAAAACACAAAAGTAAAAGGTGATAGGATCATCAGTTCAGTTCAGTTGCTCAGTCGTGTCCAACTCTTTGCAACCCCATGAATTGCAGCATGCCAGGCCTCCCTGTTCATCACCATCTCCCAGAGTTCACTCAGACTCACGTCCATCAAGTCTGTGATGCCATTCAGGCATCTCATCCTCAGTCGTCCCCTTCTCCTCCTGCCCCCAATCCCTCCCAGCATCAAAATCTTTTCCAATGAGTCAACTCTGCATGAGGCGGTCAAAGTACTGGAGTTTCAGCTTTAGCATCATTCCTTCCAAAGAAATCCCAGGGCTGATCTCCTTCAGAATGCACTGGTTGGCTCTACTTGTAGTCCAAGGGACTCTCAAGAGTCTTCTCCAACACCACAGTTCAAAAGCATCAATTCTTCAGTGCTCAGCCTTCTTTACAGTCCAACTCTCCCATCCATACATGACCATAGGAAAAACCGTAGCCTTGACTAGACGGACCTTAGTCGGCAAAGTAATGTCTCTGCTTTTGAATATGCTATCTAGGTTGGTCATAACTTTTATTCCAAAGAGTGTCTTTTAATTTCATGGCTGCAGTCACCATCTGCAGTGATTTTAGAGTCCAAAAAGATAAAGTCTGACACTGTTTCCCCATGTATTTCCCATGAAGTGATGGGACCGGATGCCATGATCTTCGTTTTCTGAATGTTGAGCTTTAAGCCAACTTTTTCACTCTCCTTTTTCACTTTTATCAAGAGGCTTTTTAGCTCCTCTTCACTTTCTGCCATAAGGGTGGTGTCATCTGCATATCTGAGGTTATTGATATTTCTCCTGGCAATCTTGATTCCAGCTTGTGCTTCTTCCAGTCCAGCGTTTCTCATAATGTACTCTGCATAGAAGTTAAATAAGCAGGGTGACAATATACAGTCTTAACGTACTCCTTTCCCAATTTGGAACCAGTCTGTTGTTCCATGTCCAGTTCTAAGTGTTGCTTCCTGACCTGCATACAGATTTCTCAGGAGGCAGGTCAAGTGGTCTGGTATTCCCATCTCTTTCAGAATTTTCCACAGTTTATTGTGATCCGCACAGTCAAAGGCTTTGGCATAGTTAATAAAGCAGAAATAGATGTTTTTCTGGAACTCTCTTGCTTTTTCCATATCAATAATTACCTTAAATGAAAATGGACTAAGTGCTTCAACCAAAAGATACAGACTGGCTGAACAGATACAAAAACTAGGCCCTTATATATTCTGTCTGCAAGGGATATACTTTAGACCTAGGGACATGTACAGACTGAAGGTGAGGGACTGGAAAAAGGTATTCCATGCAAAGAGAAATCAAAAGAAAGAGGAATAGCAATAGTCATATCAGATAAAATAGACTTCAAAACAAAGACTATTACAAGGGATAAAAAGGATACTACATAATGTCAAGGGATCAATTGAATAAGACATAAAAATTATAAATATATATGCACCCAACATAGGAGTACCTCAATACATAAGGCAAATGCTAACAATTATTAAAGGGGAAAATCAACAGTAACACAGTAATAATGGGGGACTTTAACACCCCACTCACACCAAATGAACAGATCATCCAGAGAGAAAATTAATAAGGAAACACAAACTTTAAATGATATTTTGGACCAGTTGAACCTAATTGCTATCTACAGAGCATTACAATCCAAAACAGTATATTTCACTTTTTTCCCAAGTACACATGGAACATTCTCCAGGATAGATCATATCTTGGGTCATAAATAAAGCCTTGGTAAATTAAAAAAAAACCTGGAATCATTTCAAGCATCTTTTCTAACCACAATGCTGTGAGGCTGTGTTTATCAACTACAGGGGGAAAAAAAAACAACTAAAAAACACAAACACATAAACAATACACATAAACAATAGGCTAAACAATATGCTTTTGAATAACCAAGAGGTCGCTGAAGAAATCAAAGAGGAATGACAAAGGGAAAGCAGGACAACTCAAAAGCTATGGGTTGCACTAAAAGCAGTGCTAAGTGGGAAGTTTACAGCAATACAAGCCTACCTCAAGAAACAAGAGAAACACCAAAAAAAATCTAATCTTACGGCTAATGCAACTAGAAAGAGAACAAAGCTCCCAAACGTAGTAGAAGGAAAGACATCATAAAGATCAGAGCAGAAATAAGTGAAAAAGAAAGAGATAACAGCAAAGATCAATAAAACTAAAAGCTGGTTCTTTGAGAAGACAAAAATAATCGACAAACTATTAGCCAGACTCAAGAAAAAAAGAAGACTCAAATCAATAAAACTGGAAATAAAAAAAGGCAAATCAGTCAATGTGATACACCATATTAACAAACTGAAAGATAAAAACCATATGATCATCTCAACAGATGCAGAGAAAGCTTTCGATAAAATTCAACAATTATCATTCAAAATTCAAAAATTCAAAATTTTATCATTTATGATAAAAACTCTCCAGAAAGTAGGCACAGAAGGAACATACCTCAACATAATAAAGGCCATAAACAAGAAACTCACAGAAAACATTATTATCAGTGGTGAAAAACTGAAAGCATTAACTCTAAGAACAGGAACAAGACAAGGGCGCCCACTCTAACCATTACTATTCAAGATAGTTTTGGAAGTCTTAGTCACAGCAACCAAAGAAAAGGAAAGAAAAGGAATGCAGACTGGAAAAGAAAAAGTAAAACTCTCTCAGTTTTCAGATAACATGATACTACACATAGAAAGCCCTAAAGATGCCATGGGAAAATTCTTAGAGCTAATCAGTAAATACAGTAAAGCTGCAGGATATAAAATTAATACACAGAAATCCTTTGCATTCCTATACACTAATGAGAAAAATCAGAAAGAGAAATTAAGAAAACAATCCCATTTAACATTATAACAAAAAGAGTAAAATATCTAGGAATGCTGCTGCTGCTGCTAAGTCGCTTCAGTCGTGTCCAACTCTGTGTGATCCCATAGATGGCAGCCCACCAGGCTCCCCTGTTCCTGGGATTCTCCAGGCAAGAATACTGGAGTGGGTTGCCATTTCTTTCTCCAAAGCATGAAAGTGAAAAGTGAAAGTGAAGTTGCTCATTCTTGCCCGACTCTTAGTGACCCCATGGACTAGAGCCTACCAGGCTCCTTTGTCCATGGGATTTTTCAGGAAAGAGTACTGGAGTGGGGTGCCATTGCCTTCTCCAAAATATCTAGGAATAAACCTATCTAAAGAGATAAAAGACTTCTATTGCAGAGAACTATAGTACACTGAGGAAAGAAATTAAACATGACACAGATGGAGAGATACACCGTGCTCTTGGATTGGAAGAATCAATATTGCAGAAATGACTATAGATGACTATACTATCCAAAGCAATGTACAGATTTAATGCAATTATTTTCAAACTACCAATGTTATTTTTCATAGGGCTAGAACAATATATTTCAGTCTGTAAGGAAACACATGAAAGACCCTAAACAGCTAAAGCAATCTTGAGAAAATAAAAATAAAACTAGAGGAATCAATCTTTCTGGCTTCAGATGATACTATGAAGCTACAGTCATCAAGATAGTATGGTACTGATACAAAAACAGAAATATAGATCAATGAAATAAGACAGACAGCCCAGAGATAAACCCATGCACCTATGGGCACCTTATCTTTGAATCAGTTCAGTTCAGTTGTTCAGTTGTGTGTCTCTTTGCGACCCCATGAATTGCAGCACACCAGGCCTCCCTGTCCATCACCATCTCCTGGAGTTCACCCAGACTCATGTCCATCAAGTCCGTGATACCATCCAGCCATCTCATCCTCGGTCGTCTCCTTCTCCTCCTGCCCCCAATCCCTCCCAGCATCAAAGTCTTTTCCAATGCATCAACTCTTCGCATGAGGTGGTCAAAGTACTGGAGTTTCAGCTTTAGCATCATTCCCTCCAAAGAAATCTCAGGGTTGATCTCCTTCAGAATAAACTGGTTGGATCTCCTTGCAGTCCAAGGGACTCTCAAGAGTCTTCTCCAACACCACAGTTCAAAAGCATCAATTCTTTAGCGTTCAGCCTTCTTCACAGTCCAACTCTCAACATCCATACATGACTACTGGAAAAACCATAGCCTTGACTAGACAGACCTTAGTCAGCAAAGTAATGTCTCTGCTTTGGAACATGCTATCTAGGCTGGTCATAACTTTTCTTCCAAGGAGTAAGCGTCTTTTAATTTCATGGCAGCAGTCACCATCTGCAGTGATTTTGGAGCCCCTCAAAATAAAGTCTGACACTGTTTCTCCATCTACTTCCCATGAAGTGATAGGACCAGATGCCATGATCTTCGTTTTCTGAATTTTGAGCTTTAAGCCAACTTTTTCACTCTCCTCTTTCACTTTCATCAAGAGGCTTTTTAGTTCCTCTTCACTTTCTGCCATAAGGGTGGTACCATCTACATATCTGAGGTTATTGATATTTCTCCTGGCAATCTGATTCCAGCTTGTGTTCTTTTCAGCCCAGCATTTCTCATGATGTACTCTGCATATAAGTTAAATAAGCAGGGTGACAATATACAGCCTTGACGCATTCCTTTTCTAAAGCGGTAAGAATATGTAATGGGGGAACGACAGCCTCTTCAGTAAGTGGTGCTGGGAATACTGGAGAGATATATGTAAAAGAATGAAAATAGAACACTTCCTAACACCTTACAAAAAAATAAACCGGAAATGGACTAAGGACTTAAATGTAAGGCCAGAAAGTATAAAGCTCTTAGAGGAAAACACAGGCAGTAAGTACACTCTTTGACATAAATCACAGGAAGATTCCCTTTGATCTACCTTCTTGAGTAATGGAAATAAAAACAAAAACAAATGGAACCTAATGAAACTTAAAAGCTTTTACACAGCAAGGGAGACAATCAGTTCAGTTCAGTTCAGTTGCTCAGTCGTGTCTGACTCTTTGCAACCCCGTGAATCGCAGCATGCCAGGCCTTCCTGTTCATTACCATCTCTCAGAATTCACTCAGACTCACGTCCATCAAGTCCGTGACGCCATCCAGCCATCTCATCCTCGGTCGACCCCTTCTCCTCCTGCCCCCAATCCCTCCCAGCATCAGTCTTTTCCAATGAGTCAACTCTTTGCATGAGTTGGCCAATGTATTGGAGTTTCAGGTTTAGCATCATTCCTTCCAAAGAAATCCCAGGGTTGATCTTCAGAATGGACTGGATGGATCTCCTTGTAGTCTAACGGACTCTCAAGAGTCACAATAGACAAGATTAAAAGACAACTCTCAAGATGAGAGAAGGAAATGGCAACCCACTCCAGTATTCTTGTTTGGGGAATTCCACAGACAGAAGAGCTTGGTAGGCTACGATCAATGGGGTCACCAAGATTCGGACATGACTGAGCACTAGAGAATTCAGAATGGGAGAAAATAATGGTATATGAAACAACTTACAAAGGGTTAATCTCCAAAATATATAAGCAGCTCATACAGCGCAATATCAGAAAAAAAAACAAACCCAGGCCTATCAAAAACAGGCAGAAGACCTTAACAGACATCTCTACAAAGATGACATACAGATGGCCAATGAACACATGAAGAGACTGAATATCACTAATTACTACAGAAATGCAAATCAAAACCACCTCATACCGATCAGAATGGCCATCATCCAAAAATCTTCAAACAGTGAATGCTGTAAAGGATGTGCAAGAAGAGGAACCCTCTTGCACTGTTGGTGGGTAAGTAAATTGATATAGCTACTATATGTAACAGTATGGGAGATTTGATATTGATGTATGGAGAACAGCATAGAAATTTCTTAAAAAACTAGGAATAAAACTACTATATGACCCAGCAATCCCACTACTGGGCATATACTCTGAGAAAACCATAACTGAAAAAGACACATGTACCCCAAAGTTCACAGCAGCAGTATTTATAATAGGCAGGGGAGAGAAGCAACCTAGATGTCCACTGACAGATGAATGGATAAAGAAGTTGTGGCACATGTACACAATGGAATATTAGTCATAAAAAGGAAACAAATTTGAGTCCATTTTAGTGAGATGGATAAACCTAGAGCCTGTTATAGAGTGAAGTCAGAGAGAGAAAAAAAAATCGTATATTAACACATATACATGGAATCTAGAAAAATGGTATTGGTGAACCTACTGGCAGGCAAGAATGGAGATGCAGCTATAGATAACTGATTTGTGGACACAGTGGGGGGAGGAGAGGGCAGAACAAATGGGGAAAGCAGCTCAGACATATGTACACTACCATGTTTAGAATCGATATCTGGTGAGAAGCTGCTATGTAACACAGGTGACCCAGCCAGATGATCTGTGATGATCTAGAGAGGTGGAGCCAGGGGAGGGGAGGGAGGAAGTATACGCACAATTATGGCTGATTAATGTTGTACTACAGAAACCATCACAACATCGTAAAGCAATTTTCCTCCAGTTAAAAAATAACTAAGAGGTAAGTAGAATGAAAGTTTGTAGTAGACACTGCTGATATGCAACTGGAATAAACTGGTATATAATCAGCCCTCAGTCCCTAGGCGGAATGGTTTTAGGACCTCTTCAGATACCAAAATGCACAGATGCTAAAGTCCCTTATATAAAATGTATTTTCATATAATCTAACTCATCCTCTCATATACTTTAAATCATCTCTAAAGTGAAAGTTGCTCAGTTGTGTCTGACTCTTTCTGACCACATGGACCATACAGTCCATGGAATTCTCCAGGCCAGAATACTGGAGTGGGTAGCCTTTCCCTTCTCCAGGGGATCTTCCCAACCCAGGGATCGAACCCAGGTCTACAACACTGCAGGCAGATTCTTTATCAACCGAGCCACAAGGGAAGCCCACTAGACTACTTATACCTAACACAATGTAAATAGTATGTATACTGTTGTTTTTGCATGACAAATTCAAGTTTTGCTTTTTGGAAATTTCGGAGTTTTTTCAAATATTTTTTAATTTGCAGTCGGTTAAATTCAAGGATACAGAACCTACAGACACAGAGGGCTGACTATATGTGAATACGTGGATTTTCTAGTGGCTGACTTGGTGAGGAGAGAAGAGATCTTTGAGAGCTGTGATGAGGAGGAGGGAGGGTACCCAGGTCTGGTCATGGACCCCACAGCTGGAGCCGCAGTTTGGTACTGGGGCTAAAACGGATTCAGAGCCATACTGCCTGGCGCTGCTCAGACACCTCCCCATTGTCACTTACGAGCTGTGTGATCTCAGGCAAGCTATTCAAACCTCTCTGAACCTCAGTTTCCCTATTTGTAAAATGGAGGTGATAATGTTATCTACCTTGTTGGTTTATTGTGAGAATTAACGAGCTAACATATGTAAACTATGAAATACCTAAATAGGAATATGTAAACAGAGACACTACTTATAACATGGTAAAAATTACAAATGTGCTTGCTTTTATTACAAACGCTGCTACTGATGGTTGGGAAGAAAGGAAGGAGAGAAGAAAGAAAGGTAATAAAAGGAAATACCTGTGATAGATTGGGGAAATACATTACAATATGGTAGTGTGTGATACTGATGTGGATTATCATTATATAGACATGAATTGCTCAGTAAAAAAGGCTAAAAAGATGGAGGAATAAACACTAATTTTTAAGGAGACCAGATACTGTGTCCCTTTAAAAGTGGGTCTTAAAGAAATGAATTTCCCTCCATTACTGACTGAGAACATTTGCTGAAACATTTTGTCATTTCACTGATTGTTCTGCGTGTATCTCCACCTCCAACACTGTGCAAGCCATTTATCTAATTTTTTGCCAATTTACATGTCAGTCTGACCTTCTCAAATGTAAGCTGAGAATGAGCATCTTGGCATCACATATACCTAGTCCAGTATTTGGCACATACAGCTATTCAATACATGTGGAACAAATTACTTTATGGGAAAAAAACAGATGCATCATAAAAACTTGTAGGTATATCCCCTCCTTAGTAAGTCTTTCCTTCTGAAAGCATAATCTAGCTTCCTGCTCTGGAGGAGCCCTCAGGAAAGCTGACAGGAGATGCCCCTTCCTCTCACCTTAGAGAAGGAAACGGTAACCCATTCCAGTATCCTTGCCCAGAGAATCCTATAGACAGAGGCGTCTGGTGGGTTACAGCCCAGGAGGTCGCAAAGAGTCAGACATGACTGCATGCATGCTGAGACTCCAGATCTGACTGACAACTGACTCTGTTTTCATTTAAAGAAGCAAGGATCCCAGGAGAGGCAGCACCACAGGCCCTGCCTCAGACCTGCCAGGAAAATAGTCATATCACATCCCTAAAGAGGGGCAAAATGAGAATGACTGGTGAGCAACAGCCCGGGTGACAAATTATAGTTTTACTAACAGTTTATGATTTCCTACTTGTGATGTTTAGACTGTGTCCCTACTGACTGAATGTTTCTGTTCCCCCTATATTTATATATTTAAAGCCCAACCCCCTCAGTGGTATTTGCAGGTGAAACTGTTGGGAGGTGACTAGGTTTAGATGAGGTCGTGAGGGTAGGGCCCTCATGATGACATTAGTATCCTCATAAGAGGAGGAGACACCAGAGCTCTCTCTCCACATGTGAGGACACAGTGGAGCAGGCCATCTGGAAGCCAGGCAAAGAACTCTCACCAGAACCTAACCATGTGGCACTCCGATCTGGGACTTCCCAGCCTCCAGACATGTGAGAAATAAATATTAGCAGTTTCAGCCACCTGGCCTGTGATATTTTACAGCAGCCGAAAGTGATTAAGACACTCACACAAACTTTTTCCCCTTGAAAAAATAATGTGAAAGTCACTCATATACTTGATTATGAGAACAAGTAGTGTTCCAAACCCTGGTTGTAAATGATACTCTCAAAAATATGGCCAATACTTGATTTTTTGCAGATGCGCCCAGTGCTGGGATACACTTCAGATGCATTATTTATCTGTCACAACCACGCTATGAGGCCAGTACTATTACCATCTGCTTTTTTTTTTTTTTTTTTTCTTTCTTAAACAGGGAAGGACTTGGAGCTGAGGGAAATGAATTCATTTGGCCAAGGTCACAGAGCAGTAAGTGGAGCAGCTGGGGCTGAAATCTCAGAGAGCCTTTAACTTAGCTGTGGTACTTAAAAAAAATATCAAGGTATATGCATCCATAGAACCTCCAAGTTAGATGTCAGCAACTGACGGCAAACTGACTGGAGAGGCCACGTGAGCGATGTTTTTTGCTTTTTAACACAAAGAGGTGCAGTAACTACTCATAAGGCCCTCTTGGTGCTGCTGGCTGTGCTGTGTAGGTGTTGTGGGGTGAACACAGTCAGTTCTTCTCCCTCCTCCTCACTCCAGGAGTGAGGAACCCTTCTTCCCTCTGTCCTTAGCAAGTTGGCAGGGAAGATTTCACTGTGGCCAGCTCACGTCCTAGGCAGGAAAGAATCAGGCACTGCTGATTCTCAATTTATAACTCTTCAATAATTGAGGGCACCAGGAATTAAAGAAAACCCACTAGGATTAATCCAACTGGCTTTCCCAGAAATAGAATGTATCTGTAGAATCTGTTTCTGTAATATCTCATTAATTTTTCAATGTTCCCAATATGCTCGACACTGACTGCAAACTGGGGCATACGCTTGTGCAGGTTTTCTCCATCAAGTGAGCTGTTTCCTACACTGTGTCAAGTTATAAATTTGGAGCTGTAAGGCATCATGCAAGATATTAGGACTGCTTTGTTTTCTTGCAGAGCTCATTAACCACTGGCAATTAGCACTGTATCACTGCACCAAGTGGCATCATTTGGCAAGTTCTGTATCCACTACTACAAATGTGATGATATAATTTAAACTTCATGTGCCATATGCTGTCACGAGAAGATAAAGTATGATGAAGAGGCTTTTCAGACTTTCTTTATTTCCCAGCTACTGGAGGCTTAATTAAAGCAAAAATGACAATTGCTCAATACTCACCACTCCTCTCTTGGAGAAAGGCCATCTTGGCTTTTTGGATTCTGGTGGGTGAAGAAATTAGAGAAGATATGTTAGTACTTTGAGGAACTAGTGACAGATCAAGGCAGTGCTTTACAAAACTCGCTTTGCCAAAGGAGCCAAACAGAATTTTTCCTGCTTTAATTCTCCTTCTCTTGAGAATGCACAGAATGAATATTTATATTTATGCAGCTGAGTGAACAAAACGATGCTGCAACTGAAAAGCTGGTGTTCTATTCTACTTTCTGGTGATACTGTCCTGTTTCAGCCTCTTTTCCCCCTACCGTTCAAGGAGAAGTCTATAAAATGCAATAAAATGCTGCATACTTAATTTTAGACAGAGTTATAGGACTTTGGGGCTGAAAGGGCTTCATTTTAACACTGGAAACCACTCTAGCATATAATCCCCAGGTGTGGATAAGGGCAGACTCCTGAAATAGGGGGACATCAATATATCATCAATCTTTAGATCAGGGGCTTATTGTCTCCACTGGACATCATCCACATAGTTTTTAGGCGTCGCCTCAAATTGAGAAGTCATTCAGTAATACAGTCTTTTGATGATCAGGAAATAAAGAGATTAGATTGTGGATTCTTGATTTTTATGTCATTTTCATTAATTTTTAGTGCAACCCAGAAAAAGCTGGGAGTCATCTCTCAAGTGTAGGTGAGATGTTCTGATAATTCCACACACAAAATGGCTGTCTTAAAGGTTTGTCTCTTTTTTTACTAATTCATCAGGAGATTCTGCATAATATTAATACTTCCATCAGATGAAAGCATTTACCAAAAGAGTGTGCTTGAGGGACTTTTCCCCACTGGAACCCTGGAATCCAACCAATTATTTTGCTCATTCTGACCACCCTCAGTTCAGTTCAGTTGCTTCGTGTCTGACTCTTTGTGACCCCATGAATCTCAGCACGCCAGGCCTCCCTGTCCATCACCAATTCCTGGAGTTCACTCAGACTCACGTCCATCAAGTCCGTGATGCCATCCAGCCATCTCATCCTCTGTCGTCCCCTTCTCCTCCTGCCCCCAATCCCTCCCAGCATCAGAGTCTTTTCCAATGAGTCAACTTTTCTCATGAGGTGGCCAAAGTACTGGAGTTTCAGCTTTAGCATCATTCCTTCCAAAGAATACCCAGGACTTATTGATCTTTTTAAAGGGGAGATTAGGTGGAACCTCCCTTAGAAACAAGTCTGCTTTACCACTCTCAGCCTTCAAATGTCTGGTGGTAAATTATGATGTCCAAATTGAACTTTGATAATTGGGGTCTCTGGAGAAGCACCACACGAGACCATGGTTTGGGAACATGAAGACTCTATTCTAAACTCCTGGAGATGAGGGCATGGAGGGATATGGTGAAGAATGCTGCATATCTTTCATTATGCGGCATCTACTGGGATGCTAGGCACACCTGCCTAGCAACGAACAAAGAATATCAGGCAGCAATTGTGACCCTGTTCCTGAGCATAGTGGATCTCAACCTTTAGCTGGCAAAAGAATCACCTGGAGGGCTTATTAAAAAGCATACTGCTGGGCCCCATTCCCAGAGTTTGTCGTTCAGAAAGGCTGGCATGGGACCCCAGAATTTTTCAGACAACGCTGAAGCTCTTCATCTGGGAAGTACTCCTTTAGCTGTTACCCAGTTTAGAGCATTTGCAAAGCATTACAGAACGTGGTCTAACTCCTAAGGCTACACTATGGTTAGAACTAGCTTTAACGTCAAGGGGCCTGGCCTTGAGTCCCTCGGGTCCACTGAATTCCTTTTTGTGTGTTCATTTGGGTGGCCGCATCCTTGAGACAGATGGTCACTTGGATTGTTGTGTCATCTAAGACAGTAGATGTGAAAGGGCTCTATAAAGAGTGAAGGGCTATATGAATGTTATTTATACTTTATTCACTTATGGCTGAGTTCCACACATAAGGCTGCCTGTAAAACAGGTGGTTGGTGCAGGCTGGTGGAGAGCATTCAGTCAAGAGTCTGAATCCCACTCCTCTGACACAGACCAGCAGACACCACGACTAGGTCACCTTTCCTTTCTGGGTCTCACTAGGCACACATGGGAATGAGGAAAGAGCTGGGTAGTTTCCCAAGTATGCTGTCACAGGTGGCCCCTGGCTTCAGGGGGATGCCTTGGAGGTGAGTCTTTGGGACTCACCCCATTTTCAAGCACTGAAACTCCATCTGGGTCTGTTTTGCAGACTGGATTTCCAAGGAATTATTCTTCTGTATAAAAGGGCTCTGCTAAGAACAAAGGCAGTTTAAAAACTACCAGGGTGAACGATCATCTTCAAGTCTCCCTTTGGCTCTGAATGGCTACCATGGGGACCACGGGAGTTCCACAACTGACATCAAATGCAGAAGACCCACCCTTAAGGCCACCTCTCTAATTTGTTCTATCAGCAATCTGCTGTCACCAGGCCCTCTGTCTCCACATAGTGCCCCCTCGCTGGGGACACTGGGCTGAGGCGGGTGGCCAGGAGCAGAGGGTGGGTTACAGCAATGCCAGGGATGTGGCCCAGCAGCCCAGAGAGGGCACTCTGCTCCAGGATGCTGACCGTCACTTGGTGTACCTGCTCCAGGTCCTGGACATGGGGTATATTATTTGACAAGGGGACCTTTTGAGGAAGGTCCATAACTTATCCATCTCTGTGAGTGGGATGCCCCACTCAGTCAGTTCCCATAATTCACAGCTGATGCTTGTCCTAGTTGCTGATATCTAACTTGGTAGTGCCCATGTTCTTGTAGTCATTAAATATTCTGTAAACATCCTCTGCTTATTGTAATATCCATCCCATCGCAGGCATGTAATAAAAGTGAACAGACAGTACCTGAATTCAGCAGCAGAAGTGGATGGCACAGGTAGTCCGCAGCTCCAGCTGACACGAGAAGGTCCCCGGGGAACACCTCAAGGCCAGGTAAAGTGAGCACCACAGAACTCCTCCGGTGCTCATAGAATCTGTGTTCAGGAAATGGAAGGTGAGTGCTGACAGCTGACATGCAGGGAGGGGTATCACTCAGACCACCCCGGGGAACTCAGAAGTGACCGCTGGCAGCTCCATTAATGCTGGCTTTCTCAGGAGGCCTCTCCAGGCATGGAGGGCTGTGATGACCCACACACCCCATGTTTGACACCCTTCTGAGCCTTATTGACTGTTTATGGTTTTTGACTAATCCAAAGCAGAAGAGTTCACCTGGAAGTGTCAACACAAACATACTAGATGTGCTCTGACTCAGGAGGACACTAGGAGAAAGCCTTTAAACACGAGAGTCTTTGCAAGTTACTCATGGCCTCAGAGGGAACAGGATGCATGTGCATGGCCGCCACACACCCCCCCAATCGGAAGCTGGTTGTTTTAAAGGCAACACTTTTATTTTTCCCAGGGAAAAATGGCAACCGTTGTTGGAAAAGCTTAGCCAACAGGCCTATCTAACTTCTTTCTTCTACCCTATTTCATGAAACTTCCTGTCAGATGTGCACAAAACAAATGGTTGACATCAGACACAGTGTGGAGTAGCTGCAAAACCAACAGGCATGTGATAAGTGATTTCTAAGGACCAAAATGAGTAAGGAATGAGAGCGTTCAACTGTAGGGATTTTCACAGCTTCCCCATCAGAGCTGCTCAGATACTCCTTTAGTCTATTTTGAGGATGAGGAATTGGAGTTCCCTCGGGAGAAGGCAATGGCAACCCACTCCAGTACTCTTGCCTGGAAGATCCCATAGGACAGAGGAGCCTGGTAGGCTGCAGTCCATGGGGTCGCTATGAGTTGGGCACAGTTGAGTGACTTCACTTTCACTTTCATGCACTGGAGAAGGAAATGGCAACCCACTCCAGTGTTCTTGCCTGGAGAATCCCAGGGACGGAGGAACCTGATGGGCTGCCGTCTATGGGGTCACACAGAGTCAGACAGAACTGAAGCGACTTAGTAGCAGCAGCTACTTATCAACCTTTGTAATCTCTAAATTCCCCTTTTAATCAAATAGCTTAGCATATCATTTACCTTATATACAGAGGAATTTTGTCTCCAACAAAAAGTCTAGCTGTGAATTTGCCTTGAAAATTGGGAGTCTGGGTCTGCCATACTCCTTTGGATATTATGATCTGGGTCACTGCCATGTAGCTTTCCTCCTCCAACAAAGAGGCCTTGCCTGGAGCCCCTTGGAGCTCCCTAGGCCAGTCCTTCCTCTGATCCTTCCACTTTCACACCTGCCTACAGCGTGAGTCCTCCATGCCTTGCAGCCAAATGCCATGCTGCTGACTTTTTTTTGCAGGATTAATGCCCTTTCTGCCTGTACTTTCATCTCTTGTCTCATAACTGAATATTCTTGGCTCTCATGACCTTCTTCCTAACAATATATCTACTGCTGGCATCCTGCTCATGTCCTAACAGGCCCAACACGCTGTTGACCAAAGCTTGGTATTAGAACAGTCGGTGGAATCTGTTTTATTACCCATCCACAAGTCCTAACTCTTGGCTTCTGATCCAGAAGCTCTGAAGGTGGACCTCTGCATCTGCGGTTTTACCCAGCTCCCTAGATACTCAGAGTTGGGGAGCAACTGATTTTGAGAATAGAAGTACCTTGATAGAGGTCTTTCCTACCCTTAAAATATATTTCAAATCTTCAGCCTTTTGCTAAAAACATTTTAAATCATTTTACATACGAACAGCAGGACAAGTTCTATGGGCATGTATAATTAGTGAATAACCTATGTCTCATAAATTCCTACAGAATCTGTGAGGTAAGAATGCCTCAGACTCTGCAGACAGATGACAGAGGCATAAAAGAAAGTTAACTGTCAGTTATCAAAACCTGCTTCCTCTAAGAAGTCTCCCCTGATGCTAAAGAAATATGTCTCTGTATTTGTGTGCTGTCTGGCATCCCCTAGGCCAGGTCCTCAACGGCTTCCATCTGTATTAACACAGCTGTCTCATCACTTTTATCTTCACCTTCTGCTCCATCATTTTGGTCCCATCCCACACCCAGTCACTAAATATAAGTTATCCAAAATGTAAGTCTGGCCCTAGTCCCTCCTAGCCTCAGATAAACAGGTTTTTAAAGCATCCATACAAGCCTTCCATGAATTGGCCCAGTAACCTTCCTAATACTCTTTACTTTGCCATTTATTCTCTGGGAATGGATTGTAATTTCCCACAAAATGTTTCACGTGTCAGTGACTTAACTGGGAATGCTTTGTACTCTCTCTGCCCTCGCCAAACCTGTCTAACTCCTATTCATCTCTTGAGATTTAGGGCCATGGATTGTGTAAGGAACTTGAAAGGAAATTACTTAGATAAAATCAGGCTCAGATTTATTCAATTAGCTGCATTTCCTAGGGTTTAAAAATTTATTTTGACTGGCCTCTGTTTCTTTTTTTTTTTAATTGGAAAATTTGAGGAAAATGCTGCAGAACTGCTAGCTATCAAGCCGATGTGCATGCCCTCCTCAAAACACTGCTTGCCAGGGGGCCACGTGCTGAGTTAATGCACTGACAAGCCCTGATTCCCCTGCAGCTAGCAGAGGCTATGTGACACAAATTTGGCCAATGAGATTTAAACCGAAGTTTCAGAGTGCGGCTCTTAGGAAAAGTTTTCAAAGAGGACTGAGGTGGCTATATTCACCCTTTTCCCTTATTGTTGTCTATGAACATGGCTTGATACCTGCAAGTATACCAGTAATCTTGTAAATATACCAGTAATCTTGCAAGTGGAACAGCAGAACAGGAGAAAAGGAGCAGCCTAACAGGACTGGTTATATTCCAAGAGAATATCCTGTATTTGCTTATGCTGTTCTAGTTGGGTTCTGATATGCAGACAAAGGCTGTCTTAACTGACACACATCTCCTCATCCTGGACTTCTCCAAGATTCTGTACTCTCATTTGACTTTCTCACCACCTATTTTTTGATGAGGCTTTAACAAAATCATTAGAGTTACAATTTTTCACAACTCTCCCATTTTTGTTATTTGCCAATCTAATGTCCATGATGGTTATGAGGATGGAGGGGTCTGAGTTAAGTGGAAGCTGGAAAACTTACAGTAATTTGAATGAGAAATACAATTCTAGTTTCTTCATTTTGCAAACAGAATACTGGAACTGATATATAATGAATTAGCAGCTGTACATAAATCCAGCCAGGAATTATCACAGTACTATCCAAAAGGTATTAGGTAGCATAAACCTCTGGAAGCCCCAAGAGGTACCCTGAAAACAAGTATTAGAAGCTTCCCTGTAAACTTGATACTGTTCCTGATAAAGACCCTGAAAGCATATAATGAGGTTTGGTATTTATGGGAATAGAGGGGATTGGAAAAAATACAGTAATTTAAATAGGAAATGTAAGCTACGTAAACTTTGGGAGAAAAGTTTACTCTTTTGAGCTTAAACTCTAGATGGTAGACAATCTGGTAAGTACTATGAATTGGTGTAAGATTCTATAAGCTATCTTTATGCTCCCTTGGGACTTTGAGAGGACATAATGAACAGTGTAATAGAAGAATCGGTCTTCCCTGGCCTCGTTTAAGCTGGCTTATGGATTTCTCTTCCACGCTTCTATAGTTCTCTAGAACAATGGCCAAGAATGTGGGGTCAAATTGCCTGGATTTTAATCTTAGCTGAGTGACCTTGACTGAGCAAGTAACCTCTCTGGTCCTGACTGCCATTTGTGAAATGTAGACAATCATCATACCTACTTTTTGTGTGAAGATCAACTGATCAACACACAGCACTTAGATCCGTGACGGGAACTTAGTAAGCTGTCAGTAATGTGATTATGTTGGTTGTTGAATATACTATAACATCATGTTCTATTTATGTGTCTGTTTATCCTACTAGAATGCCATCTCCTTCTATTTAAGAAACATGGCTTATCATTTGTGTCGGTGGGTGTCCTTTAGTACTCAGTCCATGGTTACTGATGAACATGAATGAATAAAAGATCTTCTGAGGTTGTCCTCCCTTGTGGAAAGTATTTTACTTTACAAAGTGAGTGAGTGAAGTCGCTCAGTCGAGTCCGACTCTTTGCGACCCCATGGACTGTAGCCTACCAGGCTCCTCTGTCCATAGGATTTTCCAGGCAACAGTACTGGAGTGGGTTGCCATTTCCTTCTCCAGGAGATCTTCTCCACCCAGGAATCGAACCCAGGTCTCCTGCATGGTAGGGAGACGCTTTACCATCTGAGCCACCCGGGAAGTCTTTACAAGGTAGTTACGCACATTCATGTCTTATCAACTCCCATCGTACCTTAAGTTCCTATCTCCTGGTCTAAATCCCTGTGTTCAGTAAGGGATCAATAAATATTTCTTGACTAAATGAATAATAATCAAACCTGTGCACACTGAGTCATCCCTCTCCCCTTCTGACACAATCTTCTGCAGAATGTGTACTCCAGTAATAGCTAGCTACTCACTGTTTAAACTTACCCTGCACATCACGCCTCCATGACTTGGCTCAGGTAGCTCCCATCTGCCTATCTCCACTTTGCCAGGCACACACACTCATAGGCATCTCTAAATTCTAGCTTAGATGGTCTCCTTCCAGAAATCTTTTCTAACCAAAGAGAGCCAGCCACCTTGCCCTACTTCCTCCCACTTCCTTCCACTTTGCCTCTATAATGATTTCACTGAAGGCTCATGCTGTGTATTATCACAGAATTTAAGCACCAAGTATAGAACTCGACATAGAATAGATATCCAAATGAGCTTGCTGACTAAACAGCCATGTTGATCTATAGGATGATACATAGATTCCTAATGAATTTGCTCTTCCATTCTGGATCACAAATGAATAATTGTATGCATACACAATACACAGAATGCAATTTGAGTTCCTCCACCTTTAAAGGTGATTCAGTTACCCCTATGCATTTCTTCCTTGTCTGGGATACCTGCTGACAGGAGGCATCCTTTTGGGAGTATGTTAGGGCAGGTTTTGGCATTCAATGAGCACACACAGAACAGAGGGAAAACATCTGCCTTGTTCTAGGCTCGAGTCATGACCTTGGCCTTGTTGCCTTGGTATCTAAAACCCAGGGATGCTCATTCTAGAAAGGTAGGCGTGCCCATGGAATGGTGTAACAGAAGCTCTGATGACATTCTGTGTTCATCAGAAGAGGGGATGGGTTAATAAAAATATCAAGAATTACAGCTGTAACCATATGGAGACCTAGGAAAACAATAAGAAAGAACATTTGCACATAATAAATGGAGAGACATGAATTGGTGCAGAAACCCTGCCTCTGCATCGCCTATGCCTGGCAGCAGACTAGATTTCTGGGCACTCTGCACAGGAACCCATGCCTATCTCAGCCAGAGATGCTCAGATTATTGGATTAATGATGTAAATGCAGTTGCAATGACTTCAGAATGACTGTGCATTTAGGTCTCATGAAGGGAGAGGTGCTGCGGGTTCCAAAGTCTATGTGTTAGTCACTCAGTCATGTCCGACTCTTGTGACCCCAAGGACTACAGCCCAGCAGGCTCCTCAGCCCACGGAATTATCCAGGCAATAATATTGGAGTGGGTAGCCATTCCCTTCCCAAGGGGATCTTTCTGACCCAAGGATCAAACCTGGGTCTCCTGCACTGCAGGCAGATTCCTTACAACTGAGCCACCAAGCAAGCCCCACCTACTGCTTTCAGTACCTGCTAAAGGATAGTAAACTCATCACTGGCCTTATAATAGCTGCCCCTGCAATGGGGCTGACCACAGAGGCAGCCCAGACTAACTGAATAAGAATCTGAAAGTGTAATGTCAGGCCTAGAATGTTTTAAAAGTATCTCTCAGTAATTCTGATAGCTGTATCAGGATTCTGAGTCTTATTTTTGCTATTCTAAATGGGACTGCTTCTTTTAAGACGTAGCACACACACACAGGGTCACTGTGTCCAGTTCTAAATTGATTATTCACTGGAAGCAATCACTGTAACAAATTCAGACTTATCTCTCTTCCCTGAATGAAATGGTGTGTACATGGGGTCATGGCATCCTGTGTGAAGAGGGTGCGGAAGAGAATTTTTTGGTACCCAATTTCCTCAGAGGAAGATTAAACTGAGGCATGAGCTGAGCATAACTGCAGAATGTTTGGGGTGTGGCTGGCGTGCCATTGTTAAGTGCTGTATATTTCTTGCTGCCCTTTAGTAGTTTGGAGAAGCACACTAAACAAACAACTATGAGAAACACATTCTTTTTTTTTGTCTTTTGGTTCTATGCTGGGCTATTCTGGTTCTTTGTTTTAGGATAAAATTCTGAACCCAGGAGATTGTATAACTAATTGCATATCTGACCCAGACCTCACAGTCCTCTCTGGCTTGCCAGAACCCCGCCTCCCCTGCACCCGAACCCAGACAAAACCACACTTGCACTAACCCTGAGTTGTGATGCCCCAGGCCGGTTAGATCTGAAGGAACTAGTCCCATGGCTGCTGGAATAATCTTGTCTCCTTTCTGGTACCAGAAATTCTCCTTATTCTGTCTTCCGCTGAAGATCTGAAGGTCCATGGTGTGGGCTGGGGTGGCAACAATGTAGAGAATCCAGAGAATTCTCTCCCACAGTTGAGCAAGCCACACACCCAGGCATCATATTCAGCAATGAGCCTGTGATCACGTGTCAGTGCCAGAAAAGTTTCTGGCTGGTGGAAATGTGTCCCTTGGTGGACTTCAAATATATAAATTTTGTAAAGACTGGATTGTTCATGGTGCATATTATTCTGACTTAAAGTCAGCGGGCACTTCCTGAGCATCAGCTCTTACTGGACATTTTATTAAGAGCTTTACATGCACTAACATTAATTTTCACAAGTATTCTATGAAGTGGAAATTACTGTTCTCATTATAGAGCCGAGGAAAAGGACAGATATATTCACCTAAGGTCTCATGCTAGTGAACAACAGAGCAAGAATTCAATTTAAATACTCAAGTCAGACTTCAAAAAGACTTGGAAATACAAAGAAGAGAAAACGGTACTATGAACCATTTAAGATATTGTTTTTTTTTTAAACTGATATATAATGATGGTTACTATTTTAGATAAGAACCCACCTGCAATGAAGGGAGATGCAGGTTCAATCCATGGGTTGGGAAGATCCTCTGGAGAAGGAAATGGCAACGCATTCCAGTATTCTTGCCTGGAAAACTCTATGGAGGGGAGCCTGGGGGTACTCTGTCTATGGAATTGCACAGTCCAGGGGGTGACAAAGGGTCAGACATGACTTAGCGACTAAACAACAACAGTGGGTTGAATGGAAACTCCCCTGTCCCCCAAACACGTATCCATCTCTTCAGCCTTGGAACCTGTGAATGTGTTATTTGTAAAAGGGGTTTTTGCAGATATAATTAAAAGATTTTGAGATAAGATTATTCTGGATTATCTGGGTGGGCTCTAAATCCCATGACGTGTGTATTTATAAGAGATACCCAGAGAAAAGACAGAGATGAGAGAAGGCCAAGTGAAAACAGAGGCAGATGATTAAGGAATTGCCTGCATGAAGAATCAAGGAACAGTCCTCCCGACAGCTTCCAGAGCAAGTGTGGCTCTTCTGACACCGTGGCTTTGGAGCTGTGGCTTCCAGAACTCGGAGTGTAAAACGTCTTTTAAGTCACTAGTTAGTGGTACTTTAATGATGAGATGAATGAAGAGGGCAATGCAACTGAGCAGCAGGTTACCCAACTTAGGACTGCGATTCCTAACCCCAACGTTCATTATGTGTGACCGTGGCATGTTGCTTCCCAAGGCCTCAGCTTCCTTATGTGGAGCTGTGAGTGAGACCCTTTCCACTCCTCGTGATCTGTGAACCAAAGGTTTAGGTTTGCTATTCTTCTCCCCACCAGTGGCCAGTGGTTAGGGCAGTAATTATGTGATGACTTTTACCTTGGCAGAAATGTTTAAAGTTAATTAAAGCTCCTCCTTTAAAAACAGGACAAAGACATCTTTGGCATTCTTAAAAGAAGATTCTACGGGATTAACATACAGACACCACTATATATAAGATAGATAACAGGAAGAACCTACTGTATAGCACAGGAAACTATATTCAATATTTTGTGATAACCTATATGAGAAAAGAAACTGAAAAAGAATGAATATATGTATAACTGAATCACTATGCTGTATACCTGAAACTAATACAACATTGTAAGTCAAGTATATGCCAATACATTTTTTTTTTAATTACAGTGAAAAAAAAAAAAAGATTCCTTCTGTACAGTGGGCTTAAACCAAGGACTACTGGCCTCTAACTGTCAGGTGCAAATTTTAAAGAAAAACAAAAGACCCTAGAGAATAGGAGTGGGTAGCAACTGTCCTATAGTGATATGTGTGCATTAATGGAAGACAAATCTTTCGAAGTTTAGTAAGATAATACAATGTTGTTGTTGTTTTTCTTTTATCAGGCAGGCTTATTAGGCCTTGTTTTGTCTGATACTAAAATTCACGATAAATGTACATTTTCCAGCAGGTGGTTTTCCAACAACTGTGTGACTGGAAAAAGTTTCAGTTCAGTCACTCAGTCATGCCTGACTCTTTGCAACCCCATGGACTGCAGCATGCCAGGCTTTCCTGTCCATCACCAACTCCCGGAGCCTGCTCAAACTCATGAGCATCACGACGGTGATGCCATCCAACCTTCTCACCCTCTGTCTTCCCCTTCTCCTCCCGCCTTCAATCCTTTCCAGCATCAGGGTCTTTTCCAATGAATCAGTTCATCGCATTAGTCGGCCAAAGTATTGAAGCTTCAGCATCAGACCTTTCAATGAATATTCAGGACCGATTTCCTTTAGGATGGACTGGTTGGATTTCCTTGCAGTGTTCTATTTTAAGAACCATAGTATTCTACCTTATGTAAGACATATAGTACAAATTGGAATGCTTGTTAATAAATGAGTTGATTACACAGGAACAACCAATTAGAATCAGTAACAATCTTTTAAAAAATCCCTTTTAAAAATAATCAATAGAGAAATGACAATTCAATTGTCACTTATGGAACTATAGCTCTCTTGGTTAAGGTCTGCGAAACATTTTTTTTTCATTATGAGTCTGTCAAGATTGTTAGAAACCTTTCTTTACATGTTTGACATAATTCTTTTCCAGTTTTCTACCAAAATGTTCCATTTTCTACCAGGATGTTAGCAAAATCCATCTGAGAAGGGAGACTGTATGGGGAGCCTCTGGCTTCCTCTCCAGGGCCTGGCACAGAATGCCCACTCAATGAATGTGGGGTGAACAAATGGGACTCATCCCAACATGTCACTGTGAACACAATCAAGACAAGCTTTGGAGCTCCAACCGCACGGAAAACACACCATGCTCTGACATCTTGGGCTCAATCAGTGACAGTTATTAAATCCACGTGTTCAGAGCAGAAGAGTAGCTGCTAGAATCGGTAACTGCCTAGAACTCTGTCCTTTGAGACTACTGCCTTTTCTGGACAACAGTCAAAATAATTCCCAGTATGGGACTTTCCTGGTGGTACAGTGGACAGAAATCCATCTGCCAATGCAGGGGACATGGGTTCAAACCCCAATCCAGGAAGATTCCACATGCCACACACCAGCTAAGCCCACATGGCTCAACTGCTGGAGCCTGCTCACCCGAGAGCCTGTGCTTGTCAACAAAAGAGGCACCACGGTGAAAAGCCCATGCGCCACAGTGAAGAGCAGCCCTCCCCTCTACACCTGAGAAAGCCAAGTGCAGCAGTGAAGACGAGGACAGCCAAAAAGAAGTAAATAGTCAAATTTAAAAAATACCAGTCTGTTAGAAAAATACCACCCAGTATGATCAAACCATAGTCATACAAATCCCCAATAATCCAATGAACACTCAAAAGATGAACACAGAACTGATTAGGAAGGTGGCGGAGGTTGGAAGGAGCTAGAGGGAGATAAATTGCTGGAGGAGAAAATTTCCAAAAAGGGATGATACAGTTCCCCCTACCAAGCTTGACCTAACCTAACTAATCAACCAACACACTTCCTTTTTTCCTTCCTTAAAGTTTCATTGAACATCTACTACGTGCCAAGTGGTGTTTGAGATGCTAGGGATACAGCAATGAGCAAAACAGGCACCACTCCTGCTGTGATGGAGTTTACACTCTGGGGGAGCTGATGCCAGTGCAAGAATAACACAAGGCTCCTGATGTGAAAAGAAGCTGCCAGTTCCCACTCTCGCCTCCAGCCAGGCCCAGATCAAGAAGACCTCCATGCCACCCGGAGGCCTCTAACTAATTAACATTATTCACATATCTCATCACAAGGGGAAAAAAAAATGTAACTACACGTGGTGATGGATGTTAACTAAACATATTGTGGTAATCATTTTGCAACATGTACATATTTCAGATCATTATGCTATATACCTTAAACTTATATAATGCTCTATGTCAATTATACCTCAATATAATTGAAGGGAAAAAGAAAACAACAAAATATGTTATGGAGGGCTGAGATTCACAGCAACTAGTAAAGCCTGCGCACCTGGGGCCTGTGCTCCGCAACCAAAGAAGCCACCGCAAGGAGAAACCTGCACACGGCAACTAGAGAAAGCCTGCGCGCTGCACGAGCACCCAGCGTGGCCAGGAACAAAGCAGCCTGTACACGGAAACAAGACAAGCAGATGAGAACAGTGATGAAACACCAACATGACAGCTAGTCACTGGTAGCTACTAACTTTCCACCAAGATTTCACACTTAACGGCTGGGACAGTGCTAGCTATACAACAGGTTTTAAGTAAAAGTCTGGGGAGCATTTAACATTCTGCTGAATTTAATGTTTAGACACATCAAATGAACTTCCTGTGATTTATCATTTCACTCTGGGGTCAGAATATTTCAGAAAGAGTAAGTCAGTGATTTGCACACAGGAAGTGCCAGATGAATGAATGAATGACCCAGCTTTTTAAAAAAGGTAAATTTGAGTTATTCTATTTATCATATCAAAAGCTTATTAGATGGGCACTATAGTTGACCCTTGAACAACACAGGTTTGAACTGAGCAGGTCCACTTACACTCAGATTTTTTTTCATGAAATACTACAGTACTTATACCATCTGTTCTTGATTGAATCCGCTGACTACGGAACCTCAGATAGGAGGGCTGACTGTAAAGTTATATGTGGATTTTGGACTGCACAGAGGGTCAGTGTCCTAAAACCCCGTGCTGTAGAAGCGTCAGTTGTATTTGCATCTCCTCTCAACAGATGAGGGAAGACACCGGGCTTCCCTGGCGGCTCAGAACGTAAAAAATCTGTCTGCAGTGCAGGAGACCTGGGTTAGATCCCTGGGTTGGGAAGAGCCAGGTAGGTTCCAGTCCATGGGGTCACAAAACGTTGGACACTACTGAGCAACTTTCACAGATGAATCCTTTTGAGGTTTTGAGTTGTTCAGAGCCTTGCCCAAAGTCATACTGCCAGAGAGAAGTAAATACAGGATTCAAACCCAGGGAGTGTGATTCCAATAACTCTTAATAGTATGTTGTGCTGCCTCTGCTAAGGGCTATTCCAGATGAACTGGCTTTCGCTGACTCTCCAGATAATTTACTGGCAATCAGTGTTTTTGTCTGGTCTCTTCCTTGTCATTTGGTTTTCATGTTTTGGATATATTTATCTTTTTCTGATTACTTTTGAGCACTGGAAGGTTAGTCTGTTCTCATAAATGTAGTATGTTCATTTTCCTTCTCAGTTTCAAGGCCCATTGAAAAATTAGGTGGGACAGACAGTTTTCTGGGAAGACTGATTTTAATAAAAGTGGTGTGAGGAAAGCGTGCCTGCCCACAAAACCTCCCCTCCTTGTTTCATGATGTTTACAATTCCAGTAACATGGCTTTATGGCTTGGCTTCAAGTCACGTCCTCTGTCAAAATTCAAATACACTGAGGATAGGTAAGTAACACTCTAAGCCAAGCCGCCTGCCACCCTGCCTGTCATCCTTCCGTCCAACCTTTTCTTCAATAAATATTATGGTGACAGACTTTAGCTGAGTAATGGCTGTTGAGATGAAGTATAAAGTGGTCTCTGCCTTCAGAAAGGTCTTGTTTCTGAAAGCAGATGGATGTCAGAGAAACACACTTGCTTTAGATACTATGATGGAGGCATTTATGAGGTATAGGGAAACCCAAAAGGGGATAAATATACTGCTCTGCTTGGAAAGATGAGTGTAGATATGCCTTAAGTTTGAAGTCCTTCACATTTTAGTAAGAATACATTGTAAAGACTGTTTTCCAGGAGGCGTATTTTGGTGACAGGAGAAAAAATTTGAAGTGAGTGTGAATTCATTGGAATGTTACACACAGAGGAAACAACAGTGAGAAAGAAATTCCAGTCTATGTTCAATATAGGATACAGGATGCTTGGGGCTGGTGTACGGGATGATCCAGGGAGATGGTGTGGGGTAGGAGGTGGGAGGGGGCTTCGGCATTGGGAGATTGTGTACACCTGTGGCTGATTCATGTCAATGTATGGCAAAACCAATACAGTAAAGTAGAATAAAGTATTAAAAAAAAAAAGAAATTCCATAAAGAAAAACCTGGAATCCAAGTCCTAACACTGAGCTTATTTCAGAACTGAGAGTAGATCGGGCCCTTCTCACTTACATAGCCTGCCCAATTGTCAGGCTATGTGTTAAGAATTTGTAATAAAAGAAAAATTAGTTTTTCAAAAGGGCTACAAGGAAAGAAAACATTGCTGTGATTGGCTGATGGCCACAGAGGCAAGCATTTCTTAACTGAATATAGCAGGGTCAGCAAACTTTTTTTAATAAAGTGCTAGATAGTAAATATTTCAGATTTTGTGAACCACATGTTCCCTGTAGTGGCTACTCAATTCTGTGGTTACAATGTGAAAGAAGTCATGGACAGTATTTAAATGAATATATGTGGCTGTGCTCCAACACAACTTTATTTACAAAAACAGGTGGTGGGTTGAATTTCTGCCATAGTTTGCTAGACCCTGGTTTATATCATTTCAAAGGCATAGTAAAAGCCCAAGTTAAAGTATGTTTTAAATAAAGCTTTAATAAGTTTTTGGAGGTGAGGGCCCCTCAGTTCCCTCAATGGACAGCAGGGCCTCATGTAAAGAGCCCTTTACCTTACACTGTCTGACTGCATGGCCTGGGAAGTAGCCCTTAGAACAAATGACAGGAAGGGGAGAGAGAAAGAACAAAGACAGGCAGGCAGAGGATCTTTGTGCCAAAAATGGCTAGCAATTTACCAAAAACTCATGCTTTCAGTGAATTTTTTGGTTTAAAAGGTACAGATTGAGTGGTCTGTGGCTGATGCAAAATTATTTTAGTAGTAATGCTTGAATATTGATTAAACATATGAATAGTTTATAGTAATTTACTCTTTCATTTATTCATTCAAACATTGCCTACTACATGCCAAGTACTGCACTAAGTCCTGAAGAGACAATGTTGAATAATTCTGGGTCATCACCATATACCAAGGTGTCCAACATACTTCATCTTTGATCCCTGTGGTGACTTTCTGTAACTTCTCACTATTTTGTATGTGATGGAGACATACTGAAACTTATCCAGCTTTATAAGGCCTCAAGCCCTCTGACCAAGTTTTCCCTTTGACTCACTGAAGACTTTGTTATTGCCTCACAAAGATTCTGCTGGTCAATAATAGTTACCTGCATACCATCTTTTGCAAATGGTTTGGTGCACTCCAGCAGTTAGCCACTGGGTCTACTAACTCAATGTTACATGCAAAGTTGGACAGACTAGGAAGCATTTCAGATATAGATCTCCATCCATGATGCCTTCTCTAGTTAACTACCCACTCACAGTCTCTACTCAGATGTTCCATGCTGCTGCTAAGTCGTTTCAGTTGTGTCCGACTCTGTGCGACCCCATAGATGGCAGCCCACCAGGCTCCCCTGTGCTTGGGATTTTCCAGGCAAGAACACTGGAGTGGGTTGCCATTTCCTTCTCCAATGTATGAAACTGAAAAGTGAAAGTGAAGTCGCTCAGTCGGGCCCGACTCTTGGTGACCCCATGGACTGCAGCCTACCAGACTCCTCCGTCCATGGGATTTTCCAGGCAAGAGTACTAGAGTGGGGTGCCATTGCCTTCTCCATGGGTCCTCCAATTCAACATGTTCAAACTTTCATCCCACCCACCCACATCCCCTTCTCCACTCCAAGGTTGCCTGTATCAGTGAATGAAGCCATCTGCCACCCAACAGTGCAAGCCAGAAGCTTGGAAGTCATTCTTGACAACTTCCTCGCCCTCACCCCTTGTGGTCCACTATTCACAAATAGTAGGTGGTGGTAGGTATCTCCTAACAATCTCCACACCCCTTGTGGTCTACTATTCACAAATGGTAGGTGGTAGTATCTCTTTACAATCTCCAGAACTGAGATATTTCTAACTCCACTGCCTTCACCAAAGCCTAATCCTCCAACCTCTCATATCTGAATATTCTAATTGTTCTTCTAGAGTCCACTCTCATCTAAATCTCATGTCTACTATATCCATCTGATCACATTGCTCTTAAGATAAGGAACAAATTCCCTAAATACCCTATTAGACTCTGCATGATTGACTCTAATCAACATCATTCCCTGAAACTATTCTCTCTTCACTTTCTCTGACATGTCTGAATTAGGTATCATTCTGGTCTGCACCTGTAGAAGATGTCCATTAATGGCCCCTTTCTTCACTGGCCCTTGTATCCATATAGCTTGCCACATAATACTGGTGACATATTTCTTGCCCTTCAGTTCAGGTACGTGACTTGCTTTGATCAGTAGAATTAGACAAGGTACAGAGCTCAGGGTCCAAGAAGCCTTGCATATTTAAACTCATTCCCTTGAACTTCTCCCTTCAACACAGGAACATGCCCAGGGCAGCAATTTGGTCCCATGAAAAAGAGGAGGGACACATGAAGTGAACTACCCAGCTGAGCTTAGGCTAGATCAACTGACCCTCAATTAACACACAGATTTATAAGAAACAATAACCAGTTGCTGTTTTAAGGCACTGAAGGTCCAGCTGGTTTGTTACATAGCAATAACTAGTTGACATTAACATAATACTTTGTATTTGCCTATGGCTTTGTAAATATTCTCTACCTAAGAAACATTTAGGCCAACTAGCGTTAAAATCTACAAGAGTTAAAATCAACAAAGATTGCACAGATGGCTCTCATTCTTCCTGCTATTAACAGCAAACTCTTGCTTGAGGATTGAGGGCCAGTAATAAAACAATGGCTAATTCCCTGAGGATGACTTTCTAAATGAAATGAAGGCTTTCCCACCAATCCTACAAATTGAATGGATGAAACTGGGCTCGGATTTTTCCCATTCTGCCACAGAAGCTCTTTATCCCTGAAAGAAATGGCAAATCCACTGGCACAGCTGGGCGACCAAGCTGAAAGTCAGAGTTGGTTTCTGAAGTGACACAATCTACCTGCATTCTAGATAAAAGCATAGTCTGTTGTTACAGGTGTATTAAAGGTTGCCCTAGATTTAAACAGCACATCTTGTTCCTTTTATCCTTGTCCTCTGAATTTCTCTTTGAAAAACGGTTGAATGTTTCTGGCCTTTACATCTTTTCTACCTGACAAGAACTTACTCAGTGGATATTAATTAAACCACAAGGCCAAGTCATTGACAATTCAAAATGAAAACCATGGCCACCTGTGGCTGTCATACCCTACCCACAAATACTCCAGCCACAGTAAAATGCTGGGCTCTTAAAGGAGACTCCGGAAATTAACACTGTTTCACCCATAATATGAAGAGTGACTTGGAGGCCGTAAAATGAAGTACACTGGTTAATACACCATTGGGTCTGCTATGTCAGAACAGAAGATGTAAAAGTAAAAAGTCAACAGCTTTCAGAGCACCGGAGAAAGTGAAGACATACCTGTTCCGATGCAATTCTTCTCTCTGAAATAAATTGGAAAAACACACATTTTAGTCTTCTCAAACCCATTCAAAATTCCAAAGCAGACATCTTGAAGGAAGAGGTTATTAACTTCCCTAGTTATTAACGTTTTGAAGTTTTCTTTTTTGGGAAGAAGGTTAGAACATTAGAAATTTGAATAATTTTTTCTTTCTGTCCTTTTAAACCAGCCATGCCTGGTGGTTTTCACACAGCCTGGATTTGCACGAGAGCCACCTTTACTCTCTAATGCCTGAGAAACCACTTCTAATTCGGGTCCTTTCTTAAAGTGCCTTCAAGGATACTGAAGAAGAAAGCGAGCTCGCCTCTCCTTCCCCAAACTGCTGCACCCCTTTCACTTGACAGCCAGCTGTCCTAAAGACTGTATGTTCCCCCAGCTCCGTGACTTCCTGTGTTGGCTCCCTCAAGGAGGCGCTGCTGCCTTGCCCCCATCCTCGCCAACCTGGCAACCTGAAAACCTATTGTGCTTTGCGTTCACCAAATGAGAGGCAAGAGGCTTAGAGCTGTGTTACCTGAGGCCGGGGAGGTCCTGGGGTGTGGCTGGGTGCTGGGTGGTCTCCTCTCCGGGGCAAGGAGGCCTGAGGATGCGACCCCTCCTCGAGGGGCTGAGGCACGGCAAGGGCACGCTCTTCATCTGGCCCCATTTGGAGCTCAACAGACTC
>SJYC01042178.1:0-69053 GCA_006408675.1 Madoqua kirkii | reverse complement strand
ACTCTTGGTGACCCCATGGACTGCAGCCTACCAGACTCCTCCGTCCATGGGATTTTCCAGGCAAGAGTACTAGAGTGGGGTGCCATTGCCTTCTCCATGGGTCCTCCAATTCAACATGTTCAAACTTTCATCCCACCCACCCACATCCCCTTCTCCACTCCAAGGTTGCCTGTATCAGTGAATGAAGCCATCTGCCACCCAACAGTGCAAGCCAGAAGCTTGGAAGTCATTCTTGACAACTTCCTCGCCCTCACCCCTTGTGGTCCACTATTCACAAATAGTAGGTGGTGGTAGGTATCTCCTAACAATCTCCACACCCCTTGTGGTCTACTATTCACAAATGGTAGGTGGTAGTATCTCTTTACAATCTCCAGAACTGAGATATTTCTAACTCCACTGCCTTCACCAAAGCCTAATCCTCCAACCTCTCATATCTGAATATTCTAATTGTTCTTCTAGAGTCCACTCTCATCTAAATCTCATGTCTACTATATCCATCTGATCACATTGCTCTTAAGATAAGGAACAAATTCCCTAAATACCCTATTAGACTCTGCATGATTGACTCTAATCAACATCATTCCCTGAAACTATTCTCTCTTCACTTTCTCTGACATGTCTGAATTAGGTATCATTCTGGTCTGCACCTGTAGAAGATGTCCATTAATGGCCCCTTTCTTCACTGGCCCTTGTATCCATATAGCTTGCCACATAATACTGGTGACATATTTCTTGCCCTTCAGTTCAGGTACGTGACTTGCTTTGATCAGTAGAATTAGACAAGGTACAGAGCTCAGGGTCCAAGAAGCCTTGCATATTTAAACTCATTCCCTTGAACTTCTCCCTTCAACACAGGAACATGCCCAGGGCAGCAATTTGGTCCCATGAAAAAGAGGAGGGACACATGAAGTGAACTACCCAGCTGAGCTTAGGCTAGATCAACTGACCCTCAATTAACACACAGATTTATAAGAAACAATAACCAGTTGCTGTTTTAAGGCACTGAAGGTCCAGCTGGTTTGTTACATAGCAATAACTAGTTGACATTAACATAATACTTTGTTTTGCCTATGGCTTTGTAAATATTCTCTACCTAAGAAACATTTAGGCCAACTAGCGTTAAAATCTACAAGAGTTAAAATCAACAAAGATCGCACAGATGGCTCTCATTCTTCCTGCTATTAACAGCAAACTCTTGCTTGAGGATTGAGGGCCAGTAATAAAACAATGGCTAATTCCCTGAGGATGACTTTCTAAATGAAATGAAGGCTTTCCCACCAATCCTACAAATTGAATGGATGAAACTGGGCTCGGATTTTTCCCATTCTGCCACAGAAGCTCTTTATCCCTGAAAGAAATGGCAAATCCACTGGCACAGCTGGGCGACCAAGCTGAAAGTCAGAGTTGGTTTCTGAAGTGACACAATCTACCTGCATTCTAGATAAAAGCATAGTCTGTTGTTACAGGTGTATTAAAGGTTGCCCTAGATTTAAACAGCACATCTTGTTCCTTTTATCCTTGTCCTCTGAATTTCTCTTTGAAAAACGGTTGAATGTTTCTGGCCTTTACATCTTTTCTACCTGACAAGAACTTACTCAGTGGATATTAATTAAACCACAAGGCCAAGTCATTGACAATTCAAAATGAAAACCATGGCCACCTGTGGCTGTCATACCCTACCCACAAATACTCCAGCCACAGTAAAATGCTGGGCTCTTAAAGGAGACTCCGGAAATTAACACTGTTTCACCCATAATATGAAGAGTGACTTGGAGGCCGTAAAATGAAGTACACTGGTTAATACACCATTGGGTCTGCTATGTCAGAACAGAAGATGTAAAAGTAAAAAGTCAACAGCTTTCAGAGCACCGGAGAAAGTGAAGACATACCTGTTCCGATGCAATTCTTCTCTCTGAAATAAATTGGAAAAACACACATTTTAGTCTTCTCAAACCCATTCAAAATTCCAAAGCAGACATCTTGAAGGAAGAGGTTATTAACTTCCCTAGTTATTAACGTTTTGAAGTTTTCTTTTTTGGGAAGAAGGTTAGAACATTAGAAATTTGAATAATTTTTTCTTTCTGTCTTTTAAACCAGCCATGCCTGGTGGTTTTCACACAGCCTGGATTTGCACGAGAGCCACCTTTACTCTCTAATGCCTGAGAAACCACTTCTAATTCGGGTCCTTTCTTAAAGTGCCTTCAAGGATACTGAAGAAGAAAGCGAGCTCGCCTCTCCTTCCCCAAACTGCTGCACCCCTTTCACTTGACAGCCAGCTGTCCTAAAGACTGTATGTTCCCCCAGCTCCGTGACTTCCTGTGTTGGCTCCCTCAAGGAGGCGCTGCTGCCTTGCCCCCATCCTCGCCAACCTGGCAACCTGAAAACCTATTGTGCTTTGCGTTCACCAAATGAGAGGCAAGAGGCTTAGAGCTGTGTTACCTGAGGCCGGGGAGGTCCTGGGGTGTGGCTGGGTGCTGGGTGGTCTCCTCTCCGGGGCAAGGAGGCCTGAGGATGCGACCCCTCCTCGAGGGGCTGAGGCACGGCAAGGGCACGCTCTTCATCTGGCCCCATTTGGAGCTCAACAGACTCGGCTGTGTCGCGGGCCCTTTCAGAGTCCAGAGGCAATCTTGAGTGGAGTCTCAGGGGCCACAGGGAGTGAGAAGACTCCTCTGTGCTTTCACATACCTTGTGGGAAAGGGGGCTTGCGGAGCCAGCGGACTCCTGCGAGCCGCCCCAGGTGCGCACTTCCAAGGCCACGTGCTGAGGCGGCGCATGCGCAGTGGCAGGGCCGCGCACACCTCCGCGCGCACCCCCGCAACCGCGGCTTCTTAACCTCCGCAAAGTGGGCGAG
This sequence comes from Madoqua kirkii, assembly GCA_006408675.1. Classification (NCBI taxonomy): domain Eukaryota; kingdom Metazoa; phylum Chordata; class Mammalia; order Artiodactyla; family Bovidae; genus Madoqua; species Madoqua kirkii. Next base: position 66,202 of record SJYC01042178.1, on the reverse strand, counting down.
GTGGACAAGCGGCCAGGGGCTTGCCGGTCAAAGTGGAGAAGAATCCCCTGGTTCTGACAGTGCTTCTTCGACAGGCCTTTCAGGGAGTATGGAGGAGAGGCCTCACAGCCTGCAGGCTGCACCTCTTGGCGGGATGGCTCCATCTTCTCCACTCCACTGAGGCCCCGGTTGCTGGAAACTTCCAGGCGATGTCGTCAGAGTTGCTGTTCTCCTGACCACACTGGGGTGGTTCCGTTTCTGTCTTCAGATGTCTCTGTCCTCAGTGTGTTTCCATCCTTTTCTAGAGGAAAATTGCAAGCAAGTGGCTGATCATTAAGGGAGAGCAGAGTGCGGAATCTATTGCAAACAAGGAGATGCAGGTGAGAAAAAAGGTGTCTGAAATTTCACACAGAAGTTTCTAGTTAGTCAGAGGAGCTAACGAATGCCTAGTTAACATTAGTATCTGTTATGTTTTGTAGGTAATTGAGATAAGTGAGTCCAGCCTTCCAATCTAAATTGTTTATGTTTTGAAATTTGTTTGTTACCAAATTAAGTTGTTTGGATCCTGCTCCCTGCCTCCTTAAGGGAGGGTTCTTTTTTTTTTCCATTGGGGTTCTAGTAGGTGAATAAGAAACTCAAGCTGAGATGGACAAAGTGCAAGCTTTACTCAGTGGCCAAAGAATGACTAAGCAGAAATTGTGTTCACAAGTCAATTTCTCGCCCTGGAGGTGGGCAACAGTGATTTAAAAAATAAAAACAAAGGGAAGAGGAGTGAAGCTAATAATCATAGGGATGCCTGTGCATTAGTTTGGAGAAGGAAATGGCAATCCACTCCAATATTCTTGTCTGGAGAATCCCAGGGACAGGGGAGCCTGGTGGGCTGCCATTTATGGATTTGCACAGTCGGACACGACTGAAGCGACTTAGCATGCAAGCATTGGAGAAGGAAATGGCAACCCACTTCAGTATTCTTGCCTGGAGAATCCCAGTGACAGAGGAGCCTGGTGGGCTGCCTAGGTAACAACAGAGTCAGACACAACTGAAGTGACTTAGCAGTAGCAGCAAGCATTAGTTTACTCTGCAGAGTCAGGCCTTTTCCCAAGGGAGTGGGGTGCCACCTGATTTTTATCCCTTTTTGGTCTTTAATGTCTGGTCCAAGCAGCCAGTAGGTGTGTCATATACTATGCTGCTGCTGCTAAGTCACTTCAGTCGTGTCCAACTCTGTGCGACCCCATAGACGGCAGCCCACCAGGCTCCCAAAACCAATGTATGAGACTCAAGATCTGTTGGAGGTCAGATTCATGTCATCTTAGTCCCAGCTGGCTCCATCTGCTTTCTTGTTTGTATCTTCCTTTTTTATCTCTGGACCCTTTCATTTAAACCTGCGTGTTCACTCCTGCTAAAAGCGGTGTGGAGTGAGTTGGCAGGCTTTGAGCAGGGACACTCCTGCTGTACAATCACCACTGATGTGGTGGTGATAGTGGTTTAGTCCCTAAGTTATGTCGGACTCTTTGTGACTCTATGGACTATAACCCACCAGGCTCCTCTGTCCATGGGATTTCCCAAGCAAGAATACTGCAGTGGGTTGCCGTTTCCTCCTCCAGGGATCTTCCACATGCAGGGATCAAACCCGAGTCTCCTGCATTTCAGGCGTTACCACTGAGTCACCAGGGAAACTCCCATCAGTTGTTTAGGGGGTCATAATGTCAGGCTCTCCTAATTTATTTAATTTTGTTTATTGGGCGTGGGTTTTGAGCAAAGACTTGGAGCAGCTTTGGCAATATTTATTGTTCAGGAAAAAATTCGCCTGCAGTGCAGGAACTGCAGGAGCCTCTGGTACTATCCCTGGGTCAGGAAGATTCCTGGAGAAGGGCATGGCAACCCACTCCAGTATTCTTGCCTGGAGAATCCCATGAACTCATGATCCTGGCAGGCTATTGGCCATAGGGATATGAAGAGTGGAACAGGACTGAGGTGACTTAGCATGCATATAATATCCCTTCTAGATTGAAACAAAAAAACTTTTCAAAACCTTGGTGATCTGAAAGATTAAGAGACTTCTTGGAAGCTACAAAGATCATCACCTTTTATTTCCATTTTAAGAGAATCAAATATATGTTCAAGTTTCCTTACGTTCTGCATTTATGTATGTATGATTGTATATATGTGTGTATGTATGATTGTATATATGTATGATTGTATATGTGAACTGAACTGAATTCCCTGGTGGCTCAGCAGTTAAAGCATCTGCCTGCAATGCGGGAGACCTGGGTTTAATCCCTGGGTCGGGAAGATCCCCTGGAGAAGGAAATGGCAACCCACTCCAGTATTTTTGCCTGGAGAATCCCATGGATGGAGGAGCCTGGTAGGCTACAGTCCACGGGGTTGCAAAGAGTCAGACATGACTGAGCGACTTCACCTTACCTTCGGGATGTAAGAATAAGAAAAACAAGGCCCTTTCCCTCAAGGTTTAAACTACAAAATGAGACATGGTTTCAAAGATAGTGATGCAAAGTATTTGGCAAAACACATTTTAGATTTTATCCATCCCCATGTTTTGGAAAAATAATTTGCCAATTTGAAAAGAAAAACCCAGATGTCACTCAGATGCCCTGCTTCTCATGATTAGAGGTGCTGTCTATGGTTCACTGATGCAGAATTACCTATCTGTTCTTGTGTTCAAATCTGATTCTTTCATTTGCCAACTTGATTCATGGTGACATGCAAGTGATTACTGCTATCTCATTATTTCGTAGTTTTGCATATGAAGAAAGTAGTTTCCTGTGGAAAAGCATCAATTCTTACCCATCTATCAAGTATTACTTAAGGGTCACCTCCTGATTATTTACACGTCTGATGTGGGACTGTGAAACAGATAATATAACCATCTTCCCTTGCCTTGGGCAACATGGGAAATGGGTTTTAGATGATACATGGCTTGTTGGTTGAGGAACATCAATAGTTGACCACATATTCTGAGATTTCCAATAATACCTTCAGCAAATTTATAATCCTTTATTCTGTTGGTTGTACCATGTGGCTTGTGGTATCTCAGCTCCCAGACCAGGGATGGAATCCAGGTCATGGCAGTGAAAGCACAGAATCCTAACCACTAGGCCATCAGGGATCTCCCTACAAGTCTATCATTCTAAAGCAATCTGTAACCCTTCAGGAATGGACAGCCCAGTTTTAAGGATAGCTAATTTGTTCTTTTAGTGCTGTATAATTTTAATTGCATTGACAATACTTGTTAGTAGAACTTTTTCTACTGTGTATTATTTACCTCCTCAATTTGATAATAGAGAATACTGGACACCCATAAATTCTTGATGACCTCTCCTATGTTGATTGTCACTAATGAGATTAGCTAACATGCACTATTATGACTGTTTACTGTAGTTCTATGGAAACTACAGTAATTGCTGCAGGTTTTTGTAGCATTGTTTACCCCATATGAAATGGCCTCTCACTGATGTGCTCCCAAATTTTTAGTCATTAATTCTAGTTTTGTACTTGCCTATGGCAGGTTCTTTCATTCCTTTGTTTCTTCTAATCTGTTTCAGGCATAGAAGTCCAATAATCCTGTGTCAAGAGAACTAATAGGCTCTTAGATTTACTCTTATCAGTAAAGGGGAGGAGCACAGGAGGAGCCCAGCATCATGATATTGTTATGACAATGCTGTGACATTGATTTAGGGGGACGCTATTCTCTTACATTTATTCCCTGGCTCTCCTCTGGTTTAAAGCCAAGTGAACTACCAGATACTTGATTTTAGACTGGAGAGTTGTTTAAGGAACTACTTAAATATCAACTGAGGTTAACAGACTCTTACCTACAAAAGAAACCTGAGATTCTTAACCAGCGCTGGGTTTGCTTTAATATTTTGAGCCGAATCTCAGATATTAACAGCTTTACATGTAGAACAAAAATGCACGCAGCACCCTTATCTGGGGGGCAAAGGGAGAGAGTAATACCTGCTAGGAAACTTAACATTTTAGTTACGGTGAGGTTGAACTGGTTTTGGTTTTAGATTTTGGTTTTAGGTTATTTTCTGGCTGATACCATCTTCTTCATAGGAGAAGGATTACTAATGAAAACAGGTATATTAAGTCTCTTTTTGGGTTCTTTACTGGAGGACCTTATTCCTCATTCTCCTGAGAAATGGCTGAGCTGAGGGCTGGAGTTACATGTACACAGCTGGGGGATTATATTGTGTTTCTCAGCAAAGCATTATTATAATTCTAAGCAGCAACATGGCTAAAGGAGTTCAGAATGTTCACATAGGCGCCTACATAATATTTCTCTCAGAATTCTTAGTCCTTGGGTTTCTTGTACCTTCTTTCTTTTCCTTAGAGGGGTTAGGACATTGCTTCAGATTTCCTTCTAATTGTCCTGACTTAGGGTGTGGCAGTTAGTACGTGGTTATTACACCCAAGAGTCATTCAGTTCAGTTCAGTTGCTCAGTCGTGTCCGACTTTTTGCGACCCCATGGACTGCAGCACGCCAGGCCTCCCTGTTCATCACCAACTTTCAGAGCTTGCTTAAACTCATGTTCCTCGAGTCAGTGATGTCATCCAACCATCCCATCCTGTCATCTCCTTCTCTTGCCTTCAGTCTTTCCCAGCATTAAGGTCTTTTCCGCTGAGTCAGATTTTCGCATCAGGTGGCCAAAGTATTGGAGCTTCAGCATCAGTCCTTCCTTTGAATATTCAGGACTGATTTCCTTAAGGATTGACTGGTTTGATCTTGCTGTCCAAGGGACTCTCAAGAGTCTTCTCCAACACCGCAGTTCAAAAGCATCATTTCTTCAGTGCTCAGCTTTCTTTGTAGTCCAACTCTCACATCCATTCATGACTATTGGAAAAACCATGGATTTGACTAGATGGACCTTTGTTGGCAAAGTAACGCCTCTGCTTTTTAATAGGCTGTCTAAGTTTGTCATAGCTTTTCTTACAAGGAGCAAGCATCTTTTAATTTCTTAGCTGCAGTCACCATCTGCAGTGATTTGGAAACCCAGGAAAATAGTCTCTCAGTGTTTCCATTGTTTCCAAGAGTCACTAAGTTTTATTTACTGGCCAGTGTCTCAAATATTGGAACCAAGACAGTAGTAACTGCTGACATCCCACTGTAGAACTGAAGAAACTTTAGCTACAGCAGAGCTTTGGAAGGCCATTGCTGAGGAGCCCAGGCTCTAGAGTTAACCATCTGCTTGCCCTCTCTGCCTAAGCACCAGCTAGCCCTGTGACTTGGGACAAGCCTCTCCACCTGGGTCAGCCTCCAGGCCACATTTATGAAAGGATAATAAAGTCCCTCCCTCACAAGCTCCTTGCAGGGATAATAGGTGAGGCTCCTGGGAGGCCCTCTCTAAATGATTATCCCCATGGATCTGATAAGAAGCCAAAAGTTAACCAAAAAGTTCAGGCTATTTCTTCTCCTTTACTTCCCTAGAAGACTGAATCAATAAATGATCACTGTATTATAAAGTGAATTCACCAGGCTTTGATCACCCAAGCTTTAAGAAGCCAGCAACCACCACCCACACTGTTGGGGAAAGCAATCTCAGTGTACTTGAAATTAAACCGCACAGATTAATGATTCACCCATTATGCTTAGACCTGCGAGACCAGCAAGATAGGACCAAGAGAAGCTGGTAGCAACAGGATCTGAACAAATGAAAAATGCAAGAAGGGAACCCAGCAGCAGCTGAACATCACCTCTGATACCTGTGGGATGGTCTGCCTCTGAAGGTGACATTGTCCAGGTGGGTCCTGACAGGGGAGCCCACAGACCTCAGAGCAAGCTGCCAGGCGAGATTTCGGAAGAACAGGTTCCACACCTGTAACAATGAACCCTCCTGGCTGAGCACAGGCACACTAGACGGGAGCTGAAAGGAGGAACTGGCCTCTCCCCTTCTTAGAGAAATTTCTAGTTATTTGTTTATGAAAAGGCCTAAGGGAAAGCAAGTTCAGAATCTAAGATGGTCAGATGATTTGTTTCTACTGAACAGTGACTGATCCAATACAGGGAAGATGCAAATGTGGCTTTTTACTTCCCCTTCAGTGAGCTTCATTGATAGCTTAGTGAGACAGTGTTAGGTATCTTATCTGGTTGCTTTCTCCAAAGTTGTGAGAAAACATTCCTTTCAACTTTACAGTGCTTACATCCTAAACATTTTGTATTTATTTAGTGGGATGTTTTAATAAGCATTGGCTTCCCTCATGGCTCAAATAGTAAAGAATCTGCCTCCAAAGCAGGAGACCTGGGTTTGATCTCTGGATGGGGAAGATTCTCTGGAGAATGAAATGGCAACCCACTCCAGCATTCTTACCTGGAAAATCTTCATGGACAGAGGAGCCTTGTGGGCTACAGTCCATGGGGTTGCAGACAGTTGGACACAACTGAGCAACTAACAGTTCAGTTCACTTCAGTGGAATGTTTGGATAAGCATTGAATAATAGAGGAAATGACCATTGTACTTGGGAACACATTTGTGAGCGTTAATTTTCAAATTATTAAAATGCAAACAGAAAACGTTTATATCCACCGGTATTCTTATTTGAGCAGTACCGCAGAAAACCTTTGGTGTCTAGACGGAGATACAGCATACAGTCCCAGGAATGTACACCATCTTAAGAAATATTTCTTCAGGCTCTTTCAAAAGCAAATTCAAACAAATTCTAATTCAGTCTAATTTACTGGTTTTCATTGTTTAGAATCATTACAGATACTTACTGTGAAGGTTTCTTTAGGTCAGTGATTCTCACAGTGGGCTCCGTGGGTCAAAAGCATCAGTATCACTTGAGACTTTGTTTGAAGGGTGAATTCTTGCCCCTCCCCACTTCCTGAGTCAGAATATCTAGGGGTGGGGCCCACAGTCTCCCAGTGATTTTTTACAGAATAAAGATTTGAGAGCTGCTGCCTTAGGGGAAAAAAAAGATCTAATTTATAGATGTTGGCCTTGTGATAACCTTTGCATTAGTCCTTAATCCTTTCATATTGGTCTCTTTAAAACATCATTTACTTAGAACTTTGAAAAATGACTTGACCTTCTCACTTTACTACTGCCACTGTCAAACCCAAAATGCAGTAGCAAGGGTATTTTTTTATTTTGCCAGCATGGAGCCAGCATAAATAGTCTGAGCTCCTGCCAAGGCTATGTAGCAATGAATTGTTTCAGTTGAGGAAGAAAGAAAAATGAATCAAGTATTTTAGCTTTTGGTTTGTGGAAATGAAGGTTGAACTTCATCGGCAAGTCCCGTCACGCGAGCCTGATTGTAAAACTGTGTCTCCTGGGGGATGACGATAATGGGATATTTGACACCCATCCAGAAACTTTCAACCTCTGGTTGTATCTTAAATAAGAAAATCTTTCTACAGAAAGGTCACAAAGGATTATCAGGGAGAAAAAAAGATAATTTAACCTCTAAAGAATAAAAGGGCCAGGGAGGCGATTTGATTGGGGAAGGGTTACCATGGTGCAGAGGGGATCCTGAGGGCCAGCTTCTCCCTCAGGACCTGGGGCAACCTTCTTGAAACAAAGTTGGGCCTTTATCTCCCATTGTGACACAACACTGTGGGAGGGGCAGCTCTCTTCCTGCTTTTCCCTCCTCCTCACTTGATCAGGATAAGTCTTGACTGGCGAGAAAGCCACTTGGGATGAGCCCCTTTACAAAGTCTAATCCTGAAGAGCTCTTTTTGTATCATGAATACCTAGATCTGAGGCTTCAAGCTGTAGAATTCTGACTGGCCTTCTATTTTTTTTTTTTTAATTAGTTAAAAAAAATTGGAGAATAGTCAATTTACGATTTTGTTAGTTTTTACTGTACAGCAAAGTGATTCTGTTAAACATATACATATATCCACTCTTCCTTAGATCCTATTCTCATAGAAGTCATTAGAGTATTGAGTAGAGTTTCTTGTGCTATACCGTAGCTTTCTTATTAGTTATCTGTTTTATATATATTACTGTGTATGTGTGTCAATCCCAATCTCTCATTTTATCCCTCCCCACCTTTCCCCCTTAGTATCCACAAGTTTGTTTTCTATATCTGTGTGCCCTTCTAGTTAAAAAAAAAAAAATCCCACATTAAAAATTAAGCTTTTTTATAGAAAAGTTGGGATTGCAAGTTTTTTGTTTGTTTGTTTTGATCGAAAGTTTTATTTTTCAATGAACCATTCTGGCAACACCACATTCCTATTCCCACACTTCCGTATCTTTATAAAAGGACTAGACCTGAGAGCAGGCTCCCTGCTTTAGGGAGGACAAGCAGGGTCCGGTTCTCTGTACTCCCAGTCTCCCGGACTCAGGCTGGTGCTGGCTCTCATTGATCTTCGTGTTGATAGAGTTTTATTTCTTAACAGAACCAGAGAATGGCCCTAGACTGGAAACAATCCCAATGTCCATTTTAATAGAATGTCCATCATCAATAAATACATCGATATATTAAACTCTGAGGGTGAAGGAACAGTTGCTCTAGTCTCAAACATGAAGTTCAGAGAAAGAAGCCAGACTCTATGTTTATATTTATAATAACAACAAGAATGGGCCAAGTTAAGCTACAGTATTAGAAATTGGAATTGAGATTTTTGTCTTGGGAAGGGACAGTGACTGTGAGTCAAGAGTGGGACTCCTGAGATCCCTGTATGTTCAGTCTCCTGATTGTGTGCTGGCACCTGGATGTTGTCTTTGTGGAAATTCATCACTGGTCACTTACACTGTGTGCACTTCTCTGTTTACATTTGCTTTGCTTGAGTACAAGTGAAACAGCCTGTCTGTGCTAACATTGTATCCTGGTTTGCTTTCTTGATTACACTGACTTCCAGGCCAGTATGGGCCTTTAATTGAAAAATTTCTTTAAAAGAATGGTTTCCTAGTGTTTGAAAAGAGGTACGTTTTCTTTTCTATTGAAAAAATTAAAATTTTTTTAATTGAAGGATAATTTTTACAGAATTCTGTTGTTTTCTGTCAGTCATCAACATGAATCAGCCATAGGTATACATATGACCCCTCTCTCTTGAACCCCGCTCCCATCTGTCTCCCCATCCCACCTCTCTAGGTTGATAGAGAGCCCCTGTTTGAGTTCCCTGAAACATAGAGCAAATTCCCACTGGCTATCTATTTTACATATGGTAATGTAAGTTTCCATGTTACTCTCTCCATACATCCGACCCTCTCCTCCCCTCTCCCCACGTCCATAAGTCTATTCTCTATGTCTATTTCTCCATTGCTGCCCTGTAAATAAAGTCATCAGTGCCATCCTTCTAGATTTCTTATATATGCATCTGCTGCTAAGTCACTTCAGTCATGTCTGACTCTGTACGATGCCATGACGGCAGCCCATCAGGCTCCCCAGTCCCTGGGACTCTCCAGGCAGGAACACTGGAGTGGGTTGCCATTTCCTTCTCCAGTGCGTGAAAGTGAAGTCGCTCAGTCGTGTCCAACTCTTAGCGACCCCATGGACTGCAGCCCGCCAGTCTCCTCTGTCCATGGGATTTGCCAGGCAAGAGTACTGCATCAGTATACTATATTTATCTTTCTCTTTCGGACTGACTTCACTCTGTATAATAGGCTCTAGTTCATCCACCTCGTTAGAACTGGCTCAAATGCGTTCCTTTTTATGGCTGAGTAATATCGCTGTGTATATGTACCACTGCCGCTTTAGCCATTCATCCTCAGTGGACATCTTGGCTGCTTCCATGTTCTAGCTGTTGCAGATAGTGCTGCAGTGAACACTGGAGTACGTGTGTCTTTTTCAATTTTGCTTTCCTCCGGATATATGTCTAGGAGTGGGATTGCTGGGTCATATGCTGGTTTTATTCCTAGTTTTTTAAGGAATCTCCATACTGTCTTCCATAGTGACTGTATCAATTTACATTCCCGCCACCGTCTCCAGCATTGTTTGTAGAATTTTTGAGGATGGCCATTCTGACTGACATGAGGAGTTGCCTCATTGTACTTTTGATATGCATTTCTCTAATAATGAGCAATGTTGAGCATCTTTTCACATGTTTGTTAGCCATCTGTATGTCTTCTTTGGAGAAATCTCTGTTTAGGTCTTTCTCCCATTTTTGCCTGGGTGGGGTGGTTTTCCTGCTATTGAGTTGTATGAGCTGCTTGTATATTTTGGAAATTAATCCTTTGTCAATTGTTTCATTTGCTATTATTCTCTCCCATTCTGAGGGTTATCTTTTCACCTTTTTTACAGTTTCCTTTGCTGTGCAAAAGCTTTTAAGCTTAATTAAGTCCACTTGTTTACTTCTGTTTTTATTTCCATTACTCTAGGAGGTGGGTCACAGAGGATCTTGCTTTTTTAAATTTATGTCATCGAGTGTCTTGCATAAGTTTTCCTCTGAGAGTTTTAGTTTCTGGTCTTACATTTAGGTCTTTAATCCATTTTGAGTTTATCCTTGTGTATGGCATTAGGAAATGTTCTAATTTTATTCTTTTCACATGTGGCTGTCCAGTTTTCCTAGCACCACTTATTGAAGAGGCTGTCTTTGCCCCATTGTATATTTTTGCCTGAAAAGAGGTATAATTTTTATTTGAGCTATTTTTTAGGTTTTAGGGTTAAAAAAGTCAAGTGCAGCCATGTTTAAAATGATTAATTTCAATGTCTACAGATACATCTCAACATCTTTGAGTTGTTTGTTCAAGAAAGATTTTCTAGGCAGTACATATTCTGAGCCATTGAATATCTGCTATATCATGTGAATGCTGGATATAGAATTCTTGAACTAAAATATTTTCTTCTAGAAGTCTGTAGATGTTTTTATAAGATTTTCAGTCAATAGTATTTGTGATAGAAAGTCACAAACTTTACAAATCTTTCTTTGTGATATGTAAACTATTAAATTTGTTCCTGTATTTTTGTCTTAAAAAATTGTTTCTTTATACTTGAAATTAGAAGTGTTCAGTCCGGATATGTAAGAGTGGGTTTAATTTTGCCTAGGATTTGGTATGTACTATCAATTACTTAATTATCAGTTCAGTTCAGTTCAGCTCAGTTGCTCAGTTATGTCTGACTCTTTGCAACCCCATGAATTGCAGTACACCAGGCCTCCCTGCCTCACCAACTCCCGGAGTTTACTCAAACTCATGTCCATGGAGTTGGTGATGCCATCCAGCCATCTCATCCTCGGTCGTCCCCTTCTCCTCCTGCCCCCAATGCCTCCCAGCATGAGTCTTTTCCAGTGAGTCAAAGCTTTGCATGAGGTGGCCGAAGTATAGGAGTTTCACTTTTAGCATCAGTCCTTCCAAAGAAATCCCAGGACTGATCTCCTTTAGAATGGACTGGTTGGATCTCCTTGCAGTCCAAGGGACTCTCAAGAGTCTTCTCCAACACCACAGTTCAAAAGCACCAATTCTTTGGTGCTCAGCTTTCTTCACAGTCCAAATCTCACATCCATACATGACCACAGGAAAAACCATAGCCCTGACTAGATGGACTTTTCTTAGCAAAGTAATGTCTCTGCTTTTTAATATGCTATCTAGGTTGGTCATAACTCTCCTTCCAAGGAGTAAACATCTTTTAATTTTATGGCTGTAGTCATCATCTGCAGTGATTTTGGAGCCCCCCAAAATAAAGTCTGACACTGTTTCCACTGTTTCCCCATCTATTTCCCATGAAGTGATGGGACCAGATGCCATGATTTTAGTTTTCTGAATGTTGAGCTTTAAGCCAACTTTTTCACTCTCCTCTTTCACTTTCATCAAGAGGCGTTTTAGTTCCTCTTCACTTTTTGCCATAAGGGTGGTGTCATCTGCATATCTGAGGTTATTGATATTTCTCCTGGCAATCTTGATTCCAGCTTGTGCTTAGCCCCCAATGCCTCCCAGCATGAGTCTTTTCCAGTGAGTCAAAGCTTTGCATGAGGTGGCCGAAGTATAGGAGTTTCACTTTTAGCATCAGTCCTTCCAAAGAAATCCCAGGACTGATCTCCTTTAGAATGGACTGGTTGGATCTCCTTGCAGTCCAAGGGACTCTCAAGAGTCTTCTCCAACACCACAGTTCAAAAGCACCAATTCTTTGGTGCTCAGCTTTCTTCACAGTCCAAATCTCACATCCATACATGACCACAGGAAAAACCATAGCCCTGACTAGATGGACTTTTCTTAGCAAAGTAATGTCTCTGCTTTTTAATATGCTATCTAGGTTGGTCATAACTCTCCTTCCAAGGAGTAAACATCTTTTAATTTTATGGCTGTAGTCATCATCTGCAGTGATTTTGGAGCCCCCCAAAATAAAGTCTGACACTGTTTCCACTGTTTCCCCATCTATTTCCCATGAAGTGATGGGACCAGATGCCATGATTTTAGTTTTCTGAATGTTGAGCTTTAAGCCAACTTTTTCACTCTCCTCTTTCACTTTCATCAAGAGGCGTTTTAGTTCCTCTTCACTTTTTGCCATAAGGGTGGTGTCATCTGCATATCTGAGGTTATTGATATTTCTCCTGGCAATCTTGATTCCAGCTTGTGCTTTTTCCAGCTGTCTCTTTTGTTAGTTCTCTTTCTTTGGGGGACATCTGCTATTATCACCTAACTCTGATATTTTATGTCTTCTCTACATTATTTTTATTGGTTTTACCTTCTCCTTTGTTGTCGGGGTTAATTTCCTGACATCATTCACTGTTTTGCTTGTTCCATTTTCTTCACAGTCCAAACTGGATTTTAACTGCTTCTGTAATAACTTTGCTTCCCAGATGGCTCACTGGTAAAGAGTTTGTCTGCCAATGCAAGAGATGTAGGTTTGAGTAGGGAAAATTTCCTGCAGGAGTAAATGACAACCCACTCCAGTATTCTTTGTTTGGGAAATCCCATGAATGGAGGAGCTGAGTGTCCATGGGGTTGCAAAAGAGTTGGACACGATTTAGCAACTAAGCAACAATAACATAATGATTTTAACATCCATTTTACTTTTAAGATAAAGAGGATATTTCATGGTCACTTTTTAATTGCAAATGTTTCCTTTTCCATGATGGTACACTCTAGGTTCTTGAATCATGTTCAAATATGAATTATGTAGTGTATTATAAATGGAAGTATATGCTACATTCTGCTATACACTTGTGATCTAAAAATTGAAGTCAAAGAATTCTGAATCAGATTAATCAGATAATTTTTGTATTTCTTGAAATAACTTGATTTCAAAGAAAGACAGCTCTACTAGCCATCTCAGAATCTTTTTATTTTATTCCCATGTTGTGTAGACTCTTTTAATGGGCTCTGTAGTTATTCTATTTACTATTCTTGTAAAAGGAAGCATTTGCTTGTTTGGTCTCCAATAAGCATTGGTCTGGGTTCTGATAATGTGTGGATTTATGACAAGCTATCTCAAATAGAATTTGTTTGAAGGAAGAAATGAGAAAAATATAATTATATCATCAGATGGCTTGCTCAATGATTTTTAAGACTAAGAGGCATGGAGAAGGATCTAGAGCCACAGCTGCAGTCACAACTAGCTTTCTGTGCCGTTGCACACGTGCAGGGCAGAACAGCACCTTGTCATGCTTAGTCTTCCGCTTGCTGAGACTCTTCACTGGGAAGGAAGTCTGAGGCCTCCCAGTGCACAGCTATTCATTATCAGCTGAGGTGAGAGGGTCCTAGGGTTGGACTTAGCAGTGGGTTCTCAGTGCTCTCCTTCCTGAGTTATAGGGCAGCACCAGACTCTCCTCTTCAGCTTGGGGTTTTAGTACACATTTGTTAGTAGCCTCCCTGGATCCTTGACCTCTTCCGCTTTCCAAAGACTTGTGACTTCCATTTAGGTTTTATGTGTCTCCATCATGCTTGTTCCATGCCCAGCTTGAAGGGTGGAACACATGACCTTTGCTAAGCCAACTCTGGCTTCCTGCCCCCTGGCTGCAAGGAGTGTTTGGAGGATGGCATGTCAACTAAACCAGTCCAGTCCAGGCAATGTGACTCTTGGGAATTTTGCTGAGAATAAAGAACAGCTCTCTTTCTGATGAATGTGAAAGAGGCTGTGTGTGGCACTGGAACTGTTGGCAACGGTCTTGGTGAAGAAGCCAGTCTTAGGATATATCTGATACCAGGGCTGGGAGAGTGGAGTTGGGAAAAAAATGAAACAAAACTGGGCCTCCATGACATCACTGACTAGCTGAAATAGTTGTCACTGGACTCTAGAAAGACATTCTTCTACATTTATCTTTTCCCAAGTTATCAAATTTCCTTCATTGCTAAGTCACTTGAGTTATATTTTCTTTGCTTGTGTACAGATGGATCCTCAGTAATATAATGATGTCATTGGGGGTCTATTAGTTCCTCACCCTACCATCTAGAAACATTGTTCTCAGGAAGCGGGCAGCTTTCATCATCTTTGTTTGATTCAGGACTGCTTAGACTGTATTTGGAGATTAAACTGTAGATTTCTGATCTGCAGGTGGCACCAATCCTTGATTTCTAGTGGTTATGCAGGTATTTTTTTAATATGACTGTTTTGTTGGTCACTGTATTAGTTTTCTATTACTGCATAACAAATTATCATAAGTTTATTGGCTGAAAACAGCTGACATTGATTACCTCAAGTTACTGTGGATTAGCAGTCAGGGCAGAGCTTACCTGAATCTTCCGTTCACTGTCTCACAAAGCTATGATCAAGATATTGGCTGAGCTGCATTCCTTTCCGAAGTTTAGAGTTGTCTTCAAGTCTCACATGGTTAATGAAAGAATTCAGTACGCTGTGGTTGAATAACTGTGGCTCTCAGGTCCTAGAGACCACCTCCAGTTCCCTGCCACATTTTCCTTTCCATAGGCAGTTCACAATACAGTTTGCTTTGTCAAGGCTAGTGGGATGGCCTTTCCTATCCAATTTGGTGAGATGGAGGCTTGTTGATATGTGGTGGTTTAGTCGCTAAGTTGTGTCTGATTCTTGCAACCACATGGAGCCTGCCAGGCTCCTCTGTCCTCTGTCCATGAGATTTTCTAGGCAAGAATACTGGAGTGGGTTGCCATTTCCTTCTTCAGGGGATCTTCCCAATGCAGGGATTGAGCTTGAGTCTCCTGCACTGCAGGCAGATTCTTTACTGATTAAGCCACCAGGGAAGCCCATACTGTATAGCATAGTCTCAGGAGTGACATTACATCGCTTTTGCCATATTCTGTAGCTTGGAAGCAAATCATAAGTCCCATCTATAATAGCAAGGAGGGAGTTACTCATTGTGACTTGGAGGTCATATTAGACTGTGTCCACCACACTCATTTCAGTCAGTTCAGTTGCTCAGTTGTGTCCAACTCTTTGCAACCCCATGGACTGCTGCACACCAGGCCTCTCTGTCCATCACCAACTCCCACAGTTTGCTCAAACTCATGTCCATCAAGTTGATAATGCCATTCAACCATCTCATCCTCTGTTGTTCCCTTCTCCTTCTGCCTTCGATCTTTCCCAGCATCAGGGTCTTTTCTAAGGAGCCAGTTCTTCACATCAGGTGGCCAAAATATTGGAGTTTCAGCTTCAGCATCAGTCCCTCTAGTGAATATTCAGGACTGATTTCCTTTAGGATTGACTGGTTTGATCTCCTTGCAGTCCAAGGGACTCTTGAGTCTTCTCCAACACCTCAGTTCAAAAGCATCAATTCTTCATCACTCAGCTTTCTTTATGGTCCAACGCTCACATCCATACATGACTACTGGAAAAACCATAGCTTTGACTAGATGGACCTTTGTCAGCAAAGTAAATTGATTTCAACAGTAATTTAGTTATTTTAGAATTGGGCTATGGCTAAAATATGTCCCCAACTCTTCAGAGTGTACTTTGACTCTTTGACATCAGATTGAAAAATGATTTTAGGGTTTCTGAGAGAAAGAGAAGCCAATATGGAAAAGTGGAAATAAATCAAGCAACTGAACATCACAGAAGCCTGCGAGAAAGGCAGAACTAAAGTTTCACAGTTCCTTAGGCTGCCCTGGCTGGGTAACAACCCATCTGTGTATGACGAGACCCAACAGAGGCACAGTGGGGTGTATTTCTCCTGTTCGGTTTTAGTGTGGGCTGCTTTGAATTTTACTTTGTTATTCAACAGGGGCTCACAGTAATGCTCAAACTTTCCTGAATGAATTTGTTCTTATGTTGACTAATCTAGAGTCAAATCCCCTACCTTGGAAAGTGTGGAGATGAGATTTCGGTATGAAATTCATTTCTGAATTATAGCTAAAGTTATAAGCTGCTGTTGCTTTATCCAGCACATTTTACCCAGCTCAACTCAACCAATTTTTAGTGATGACATTTTTAAAGTGACCAGAGTTTACCTCCTTGTCAAAATTCTAGCTGTAAAGATGTTACTGACTACAATAACAATCTTGGAAATGAGTTTTAAAAGCCCAATAGAGGAGGAAAAGCAAGCTTGTGAATTTTAGTTTTTGATGTAGTGACACTAGAACAGATCATTTGAATGAAAATTATTCTATTACTTCTTTGTGATTTAGGACCCATTCTAAGACTTTATCCACTCCCTGTGATCGCTGTCCCCGAGTCATAATTCTAGCGTGATTATGTGAAAATTATCTCTGCAGTAGTCAATTGTGGTGTTACAAACAGAGAATTAAGACTTGAGGTGGTGAATAAGCAGAAGCAGCAGGAGCCCTAGAAACGGAGAGGCATAAACCTTCTGCTCTTCTGAAAAATGTTCCTGAAGACCGCAGAGTGAGGGAAGAGAAAAAGCATGGTTTGTTACATAAGCCAGAGTCATTTCTAAATGGAGCGAAGATGGATCTAATTTTCTCAAATGGTGCTCGTGAAATTGTTCTCAGGCAAAGGCACTCTGTGAGATGGGTCATATTACTGTCACATTATCTATGGATGTAAAGTTTTTCAAAGCACAATATGTACTCTTTCCTGTGCCACCTGCAGTCATTATATAAGATAGTCATCTTTAGGCTTTTATGACCAAAAAACATTTTACCTGATTTTGTTGTCTTTGCATGCAGAAATACTTCTTAGGTTATGGTCCATGGGATTATATAATCTGATACTCGTGTACGTGTAATAGCCTAGTAAGTGCATTTATTGAGGAATAATCAGTGCACAAGGCTGATACTATCATATTAGAAAGTTAAATAGTCACTTGCAGTTAACTGGTTTCATTTCTTTCAGCAGAGGTTGCTGTATTCAGTGCCTATGCATTTTGTTTAACGCTGAGACTGCCCTTTGTGTGTGGGAAGACTCAGCATCTCACCAGGTCAAATAGATTAACTCAGGAAAGATTACAGGGGTCTGTAGAGCCTTGTCTGAAAAACATCAGTGTTTTATATTCTTACTTTCTGCTTTTTATAAGGAGAATTTTTTAAAATAATTGTTTATTTTTACTTGAAGGATAATTGCTTTACAATACTGTGTTGGTTTCTGCCTCACATCAACATGAATCAGCCAGAGGTAAACACATGTGGATTCCCTCCTGGACTTCCCTCCCACCTCCTACCCTATCCCACCCCTCTAGGTTGTCACAGACCCCTGGTTCGAGTTCCCTGAGTCATACAGCCGATTCCCACTGGCTGTCCACTTTACCTACAGTAGTGTGTATATATTTCCCACCCTTTCCTTCCCTCGTCCCACGTCCAGAAGTCTGTTCTCTATGTCTGCATCTGATAAGGAGAAGTTTTAAAATGTGTAGTATATTCTACTTTTAATACTGTATGTGACAAAGATTCTCCCGCTGTCTTTCTGGGCAAGATGGGGGAACGTGGGCTAAGCTGGCGTTCACGTAGGTTAATGGGAATCAGCTGTATCCCAAAAGGGCTCACGTGGAGGACAGGCTATAGAGGGGTCCACGAGTTCCTGTTTGGTCTGTGTTGATTAACATTTTTATCAGTGTTTGTGTGATGGCATATAAATCTGGTTTATCAGTTGTCACAATGATAGACAATGTGGTCAGTGAAATAGATGAATGAATCAAAATTATGCAAGACAGCCTGTTCACTGATGAGGGTAATGAAAGAAATCCAAGAAGATGGTATATGACTGGGGTACACACTGAAGAGATTTAAGTTTCTGTTTCATTTTTGATATTAAAAATGTTTAAAAATCATACAAAAAAGTTTCTCATGCACTCACTTTCTAAATGCTAACACTTTGGCATGCTTTCTTAGAGACTTAAAAAAAATGTGTGTGTATTCATGCACATACATATAGCTCTATTGATATATTTTGGGTGCATATAATTAATATAGATATATGTTGGCCTGTGAAAAAATATTACAGGTAAAGCTAAGTCCTGCTATAGTCTGATGTATCCCCTCACCCCATTCCTATGTTGAATCCTAACTTCCAAGCATGATGGTGTTAGGAGAGGAGGCCTTTGGGAAGGTAACTAGGTCCTGACCCTCATGGTTGGGCTTAGTGTTCCTACAGAAGAGACTCCAACATCAGTCAGGCTTCAGCGAAGATCCAGAGGGCTTGTGGCGATGGTGGTGGACTTAGAGAACTGGGTTCAGTTCTGTAGGCTGCCCTCTTTTCATCCATGTGCCAAATAGTCTAGGTCATTCTGGCCCAAGAGTCTGGAGCTCTGATGCTCAGCTCCCAGCAAGGCTAAGGGCAGACTCTGTGCAGAAGTTTAAGGGAAAGGCAGACATGGGGAAGATGGCGGAAGGATTGTTCATCTAGGGGCCCTGACTTTTACAGATGAAACAATTTATATAAACTAAGCAGAGCTGTCAGGCTCTCCTCAAAAAAAAAAAAAAAAAAAAGTCCCCAGAGAGATCCATATCCTTTCCACCATGTAAGGACACACAGCAAGAAGTTGCCCTCTAGGAAGCAAGTCCGCAGCGAACAGTCTGCTGGTGTCTCCCTCTCGGCTGTCTCAGCCTCCGACTGTGAGAAATGAGATTTCTGTTGTTCACAAGTCACCCGGTCTGTGGTATTTGTTGTAATAGCCTGAAGAGACGAGACAAGACCTCCTTGACTTCTTTCCCGATTCTTCACTTCCCAACCTAATTCCCACAGTTTAGTTTGCACTTCAAGATCTTTTAAAAACGGTACTGTATTGTTTTGTATGTGGCAAAATTTATAGGAT
Organism: Madoqua kirkii; assembly: GCA_006408675.1. NCBI lineage: Eukaryota > Metazoa > Chordata > Mammalia > Artiodactyla > Bovidae > Madoqua > Madoqua kirkii. The sequence goes on along the minus strand of SJYC01042178.1, from coordinate 47,205 downwards.
GGCATCATGCTGTACGATCAGTATTTGTGTTCTTCGCTTAACGGTGTTTTTGAGATATGAGCATGGTGATGCCCAAGGCCTGGCAGGCCTGTGCTCTCCCCTCCCCACTGGTTACTTCCAGGCCCTCATCTTCCGTTGCATCGGCTCTCTTTCCACAGTGACCTTCTTGCTGCTTTTTGGACACGTTAGATATGCTTCTGTTAAATCAGGGACTTTGCACTCACTGCTTCCTCCATTTGGGCCACTCTTCCATTAATATACTAGGGCTTCCTCAGGAAAGAAAACCGTTAATGATCTCAGTTCACATAGGGAGGTCTTTTCATTTTGTCTAGTATTGCAGCTGAATGATGGCTTGCCACTGCTGCTGCCTCCTACAAGGGATGGGATGAAAGGGATGTCTTGCCCAGTAATTCATAGCAGCTTCCTCGAACCACCTCTGCTCTGAATTCATACAGAGCCAACGTGTTTAAACATCTTCTAAGTCACTTGGAACTCACAAATTAATGGACATAAAACAACTTTTTGGCATTTATTTTTTTTTATCTCCCAGGACTATGCACATGCAATGGGACCATGCACATGGAAGTTACCAAAACAACTTATTGAGCGTGTACTATGCTTTAGAGTCTAAGCCCTTTCTCAAACACTCCATGAGGAGGGCATCATTACATCCTTATTTTACAGGTGTAGAAACTGAACTGGTAAAGTAAACTGAACTGAAGAGGTAAAGCACATCGTCCAAAGTCACCTGTGTCCACTCCATCAGGTCCAACTTTGTGACCCCACGGACTATAACCCACCAGGCTCCTCTGTCCACCGGATTATCCCAGCGTGAATACTAAAATGATTGGCTATTTCCTCTCTAAGGATATCTTCCTGGCTGAGCAGTTGAACCCATGTCTCCTGCAGCTCCTGCATTTTCAGGTGGATGCTTTACCACTGAGCCACCTGGGAAAGCCCCCAAAGTTACTTAATTCTCAGCTAATAAGTGGCAGAGCTGTCATTCAAACCAGGTCTGTCTGACTTCTTCTTAATCATTTTTTGATAAACATTTATAAGAAGAAGGACATTAGATCACAGAACATAATAATGGTGCCTTTATTTTACAAAATGAATCTATCCGTATGGAGAAATAGATAGGCATGTGTCCATACACTACTGTGTTTAACTCTCAATTAAAGCCATACTGTGAGAAACGTGTGAATAATATCTTGACATTTATCGGGGAAAAATCCTTCATATTTATTTCTGGGTACTATTTCAAATGAACTCTTGCTATTTAAGATGTGGTTAAATTTTAAAGTGTTTAAGTCCCAATATATAAACACTAATTTGACTTTGTACTTTCTCATCAGTAGAACCACGTATTTTTTAGTTTGTAAGTGAAAGAAAGTGAAGTTGTCCAGTCATGTCCAACTCTTTGCGACCCCATGGACTGCAGCCTGCCAGGCTCCTCCATCCATGGAATTTTGGATGAGTACTAGAGTGGGTTGCCATTTCCTTCTCCAGAGGATCTTCCCAACCCAGGGATCGAACCCAGATCTCCTGCATTGCAGGCAGATGCTTTACCTTCTGAACCACCAGGGAAGCCTTTTAGTTTGTAGGAAGGACTTAAAAGTAATTTCAATTCAGGGTTTTCATAGAGTAAGGCTAGAAGGAGATATAGGTTCCATCTCTGGGTGGGGAAGATCCCCTGGAGAAGGGCATGGCAACCCACTCCAGCATTCTTGCCTGGAGAATCCCATGGACAGAGGAGCCTGCAGGTGATAGTCCATAGGGTTGCAAAGAATCGGACACGGCTGAAGCGACTGAGCATGCGCATAAGGCTAGATTTGCTGAAGGGACTGAGCATGCGCACAAGGCTAGATTTGCTGTTTTGTTAAGTTGTGGGTGTAGCTATTCTTTCCTGATAGTAGTATCACCCAGAGATGAGGGACACGGAGGTGGAGCATCCTTCGTGCATTGCTCCCACATGTGTCCCTTGGTTCTAAGTGTGGCTTTCCTTAAATGTTTTTCAGACAGTTGTTTCATTAGATGGTCCATGGCTGTGTTATCCTGGTCTCATCATATACATTTGCTCACATTTTAACTTCTAGATGCTTTTGGTCAAAACTCCCATGAGTGCTTCTTTCTCTTCCATGGTGTACTTGAAGCAAAATGAGTCTCAGAAATTTCCAGCCCACAGATAAAAAAGGGAAAGGCACAGAAAAATACAGATGGTGACAATATCTGCTCCTCTTGGAATGAGTTTCTCAGGGGAACGTACTTCTTAGACCTCACAGGCGGTAGAGAATCAAACACTGGGAGAAAGGTACAGAGGCACCAGGGGAAAACCCTTCGTTTTCAGTCGTAGAAACCAAGAATATATTTGGAGCATATATGGACTATATGGAATATACTGGAGTATGGGGTATATTGGAGTATATGGAGAGTATATTTGACCAAGATAATTTAGCTTCTTGTGTGATGCTGATACTAAAATCCGGGGTCAGTGTTCTTTCCAAAAGCTCATTGCCTACCAGGCCCTTGTTATGAAGTCATTCAAAATAATGCCAAAGAGGATGACACCACCATTTGCATTTTGTGACTTGTTCCTTTACAGAGTAGCATTTCAGGAATCGTCATTTTACTTTGACATTTCAGGTCCAGACAGACATCTGAGGACCTTATAACCGGTATCTGTGATATCAAAGAACTTAATGACAGTATTTTTTTTCTGGTGGCTTGTCTTTGACTCCTTTTAAAGAACTGTGTATCATGCAAAGGTCTGAGCAACACATGGAGATCATTCTAATCAGAACTGGAGCCTTGTCTCAGTTTCTAGTGTTGTGTAAGTCCCACAGCACCTATACTGAACCAAAGCAATGGTGAGGAACAGGGTCTTTTGGTATTCGAGAAGCAAAATGAAGGTGCCGTCATAAAATCTCTTTGTTTTATAGATGTAGTTATTGAATGTATCTTTTTATTTTGTGTATTTGTTTACTATTTTAAAAATTTGATCTGGATCCCTCACTTCTTTCATTGTCTCCAATAAGCTTACTGTTCTGATTCTAATATCTGGCACTTTAGCCAGAGCATTTCCTTGTCACATCATGCCTCTAAAATACACCAGTAAAAATCTATTTTAAAAAGCATGTTTAGTTTATACTTTGTTTATCTGCTTTACCTTTTTTTGTTATGGTCCAGTGTTATAAGAGTTCCACATTGGAAGTAAAGTTCTACTGAAGTTAACATACTACTTTACTAGTTTCATTTAACAAGCGTTTAAGTAATAACAACAGTAGTATTAACAACTCTCTTAGAGTTCTTACCTTGTGACATGATTTAGAAGCAAAAAGATGAATAAGACATAGTCATTGCCAATTTGCGGGCCCCTTGAGGGCAGACCTGGGTCCTTTTTTATTGTATTCTTCTTTCCAGCATCTGGCACTGTTCCTGCTTGTAGCAGAATTGGGATTGGGTAAGCAGAGAGAAGGTAGAGGCCTTTTCAGTAAAACTTTCAGTTGAGTCTGAACAGGGTGAGTGGACGAAGGTCATGGGCATGAAGTGGTGACTGGACAGAAGGGTTCCTGCTGCCAGGGCAAGTTCAGCAGGTATGGGGTCAGCCAGCTCCCTTCGCTGACAGGGCCAGGATGAGGCAGCACCCTGTGGTGGTTTGTGTAAGGACCCGATGCCCAGGAGAGGACACTAGAGGAGAGCCAGATGTGGCCTTTCACTCTCCAGTGTCTTGGAGGAGTAAGAAGAAGAACATGATAACTTTTATTTCTTGAACATTTACTGTGTGCCTGATATTTTCCATACATCACCTCTTTGTTTGCCAGACACATTTTAGGTATATCAGATTCCATCTACTCACACTTAATCTGAGCTGCAGTTGTATTTTGTTTGGTCCTCACAGAGGTTAATTGACTTGCCCGAGGTCACACAGGTAGTATTAATAAATAGCAGAACCAGGTTTAATACCCAGTCTATTCATCTCCTAAGTGCAAATAGTCTGTGTACAAATAGCTAGACTGCCCTCCTTCCCTAAATATTATTCCTTAAGACACCTTCACAATTGGCTGTTCTTGGTCAAGTCTGTTCACAGGAGTGTCATTGGGCTGACATACCCTATTCTACTTGAAAACAGTGGAAAACTACCAACTGCAAAATCTTAATTAGTAGAGAATCAAAATTATTGACAGCAGAGCAGACATAAGAGAGCAGTCCTCTTTCCCCCTCGCTTCCCATCTTCTGGTCTCAGAAGCTGTTAAGAAGCTTCTTAAAGGGTCAAGGAAATGGTCTGGAGAAATCTTAAACCTGAACCCCATGGTTTTCCTTTGTTCGGAACACACATTTCTTGCTATTGTGGAGAGTTATTTCTGTGCTGATAAATGATCTCCTATATTTCTTGTCTCTACACTGAGGTGGTAAAATAATTTCCTCTTCAAAAATAGCTTCCCGTTGCCTATAGAATGAAATGGAGGTGTCTTCCAACCTGGACATCCTGTCTCCAGTGTACTTTCCCAATCTTTATTTTCATTTCTATCCCTTTAGGTCTGAGTACTGAAAGAAGCATTTTTCCCTGGCATATGCCAGTAGCTCATCTTTGCCCATGATGTCCTCTTTGCCTGAAATGCCCTTCTTAAATTCAACTTCTCACTTAAGATTTCATCAGTATCTGTAACTGGAAGTAATTCTGGATCTTTCTACCTGAAAATTTATTTTATCTTCTTGGGCTTATCAGATCAAGCTTGTAATAATACAGTTGTAGCAAGGTATTTAGTGGATTACTTTAACAGTTGGCACAGAAATAACCTTCAGAGAAGTAAACACATTGATATATTGATAAGGTACACGTGGGGGAAAAATGGCCCTGGCTTCAGCAGGAGCTGAGAGAAGAAAGGTGATGGTTACACTCTTTTGAAGGAGACAACAAGATGAACATCTGTGAGATTTTGAGCAGGAAAATGAAAGGAGAGAGAGGACAGAAAATGTGAGATTTTTTGTGCAGTTAGAACCCCAGCAGACTTGTGCTGTGGCTAGGTTTGTTGACTCGGCGGTGAAGTGACTTAGTCGAACTTCCTGGATGCTTGGTTGGCTAAAAGGTTTATCTCAAGAACAGAGAAACCTAATGTCTAACCTGTAGTTTAGTTTGAAGTGAAATAAACCAGAAGATGTTAATCTCTTCGGTAAATTCTGCCATAACCAGAAATCTTTTTGGTGTGAGGTCCTGCGTGTTTGAGAGTGAGTACGTGTGTCTGTGGAAATACCAGAAGGGGCTGGGTTTGCAGCAGCACCAAACTGAGCCAGCATAGATGGCAAAGGAAGAGCCTAGAGCCAGACATAGCCATACCAAGGACCCACTGGCAGTGGCAGAAATCTTGGGACCTGGCATTAAATCATGGAAGGTGGCTCAGACCAACCTCATTCAGGTCCCAGGAGAGAGTTATTTTTGAATGTATTTGCTAAACAATGTGCTTCTGGAAGGCAAAGTTCACACAATTTTGCTCATCTAAAGAATCTTATGATGTAACCTTAGTGATAATAAAAATAATGGAGACCATGATACCATTGCATCTTTGTAGACATGTGGTAATTAGGTTCCATCTGCTCATCACTTGCAAATGATAAAAGCGGCATGAGCTGGATTTAATCTCCAGGTTTTCTATTTTCTATGATGTAACTTTAGACATTTTTTGCTATGAATCCCTGATTTCATATCTACAAAATGGAAAAATAGCAGCTGTAACTCATAGTTTGCTGTGAAAACCAAGTTTAGTTTTTTGCTAAACAGCACCATTGTCACCTTCTACCCACAGAGTTCTCCGTCCTCAGTCTTTCCTGTCTCTTCTACTGCAGTTTCCCTGCTGTTTTCCCCCAACAATGGGGTCATGCTGTTGTCCCTCTTGACGTCACCCTGGATGACTTGGTTGTCTCAGCTTGGTCCTGACTGCTTTCTGTTCCAGTGGTTGTCCCATGTTAGCAGGCATAAGGGCTTTCATTGGAAAAATATTGAAATGCTTCTTCTTAAGCTTCCAAACCTGGTCGGCACACTCATAATTTCATCCTGAGCTCCTGAAGTTATGATCTTTGTGTTTTACCAACAATTAATGCCTGATATAAAATCTGGCTGAGCTGGGAGGAGAGAGAGAAGTTCAGTGACACTGTGGTATCAAACTCCCAGCTCCACCCACCATCCTGTGTACCCAGGACCGCTCTGGTTCTCTTTTTCTCCAAGGACGTATGCTTTCCTTGCCTGATGTAGTGCTAGAGTTTGCAGATTGGGGTCTTTGTTCTTTTCTTGTTTGAGAGTCAGTCCTAGACGCGAATCTTCAACTAGAACCTGCTGTTGTTCTTACAGTCAGGATGATCCTTGACACGTCTGATTCCAGAGGAGTCACTGAGAGGAGGTTTTCTTTTAGGAACCTTGTTACACTGGGGTATTTCTTTTCCCATCAATTAAAGGTTATCTCTGTCATCAGAAAGCAAAGATAATTTCCAGGTGGGTCTCTTTTCCTTAGTAAACATTTGTCCAACACTTATTTTTGTCTTAACACATTGCTGAGCATTGTACAAGGATATCAGTCAATTCTCTATAAACCCTATGAATTAAGCACTCTTAGGGTCCACATTTTATTGAGGGTAACCAAAGCCTAGAGAAGTTAAGCTACTTACCCAAGGTTTCACACAGCAGAGTGGATTTGGATTTGAATCCAGATTCTCTGACTCTAGGGCTCTTTAACCATTTCGCTGTTTTGCGTGTTGGTCCTAGGCTCTGGGCCTTTATCTACAACTCTCCCAATAGGGCTGGATGTGGAGTGATAGGATTCAACCGCATCAGTGTGATGATAATCTTATGCTTAACTTGTCCAGGAATTGTATTCTGTTCAAGAACTGTTGCAGAAGATCACGACAGAACCAGGCGTTTCTGTGGAGACTTTGGGACAGTCCACCTAGGGCCCTTGTAAGGCGCAACCTCTGACTTCACGGGCTTCTTGACCCCCAGGTCTTGGGCCTTGAACGCAGGGGCTGGGTTCGAGGTTTTGGTAAGCTGTTTGAGCCTGCAGCGAAATGGACAAGGCCAGCCTCAGAATGACGGGCTTCAGTTCTGTGGCATTACAAAGCCCTCTTGGAGATGGCCAGGCTTTGCTGTTCTGTCGTTCTTGGTATGCAGCCGAGGAACTGCAGAGCTGACAGACCCTTGTAGATCACCCGCTCCCAGCCCCTCATTTAGCAGCTGTGCCTGAGCAAGGGCAGCGTGCATCCGCACTGCATCGCCTCCTTTTTAATGGTCACCTGGCTGTTTTTCCATCTCATTTGCATAGATGACTCTAATGAGGCTGAAATTGCACCACGTGGAAGCATTGTGAGGAAAGGGTCAATCTGGCCATTTGTACAGAGAGCTTGTTCCTGGAATGTGCAAATGTGATCCCTAAAGCGTGAAAGTCAGTGCTTCATTTGCCTTACGAATCTAGTATTATACCTGCTTTCTCCTCTGGGGAAGTTAATGTGCTGCTCTTGGCATTACAGTCTGTCCAGCTTTGGAAAATCCATTTGCATTTAGGAGGTCTTAAGTATCACCATAATAATCAACTATGCCCTGAGAGTCAAATCCTTACCACTGTTCAAATAGTAATTGGGAAAAATACAGTTCCTGTGGGGGAAGGGATTGAGAGTGAGAGAGTGTGTGTGTGTGTGTAAGAAAAGGAATATTCTGTATTCATAGTGGTGGTCATCCTTCTGGAAGATGGGTTAATTGCCTTTTTACAGTGGGGTTAATTTACAGAGGATCCTTATTGTCTCTTTTCCAGTGCCAAATGTAGTCATAAACTTTTCAGAATATGAGAGTGGAGTCTGAATAAATGGGGGAGAGAGAGAGTATTCATCTGCAAAGAGTATTTCTTTATGTGAAAAAAATAAAATTCATAGGCGATTATAATGCAAAAGTGACAGATGTTGGAAATGACTCTTAATGATTAACTGTTTAATGATGAAATAACTCAGTGATTTTTGCTTTCATATTCTGTCAAGAGATAAATTGTTGCATGTGCTGCAGATCGGCTCCAGTGCTATTTGCTAACGCAATGCCAGTTTTTATTCCTTTCTGCTAGAGCACTTACCATTTAGCACAATAACTTTGTAGTCTGTGAATAGAGGCACATCTTTATTAAGTATACAGTATATTTTAATGCATTTCTGTTTGTTTATTCATATCATTTTGAGCTGACAGTTTGTGTTAATATATAAGGAAAATATATTGCATATATGTTTCTGTATGGATCTACAGATTTAAATAAGAGCACAAACACCAAAAGGAGGTCTTCAGATATGCAAATGATGGAATAAGACATTAACCTGCTCCTCTTGAGGAAGCAGGTCCTGGACATTAAGGGCAGTGAATGGAGAGCTCTTTATACTTAAAATCTCAAGTGCTTAGCTCAGAAAGCCTTGCTCACCATCATATCAGGGACCTATAAAATTCCACTGTTCCTCCACAGATAATTACAAGAACAAGAACACTAAAAGGAAAATCTGCTGGGATAATTTGAGGTCGGCATTTGGTGCTCATCATGGACTTATCTCCTATTGTGTTTGCTATTTGTTGTGGCAGAACATTATCCCATAACTTAGTGACTTAAAACAACAAATGTTTATCACCTCATGGTTTCTGCAGGTCAGAAACTTAGGTTTAGCTGGGAGCCTCTGACTCAGACCTATCACGAGTCTGCAGTCAAGGTTTGGTAAGACTGTATCATCTCTGAGTCCCATTGAAAGCCTCTGCTTCCATGCTCGCTCATGGCTGTTGGTGGCCTCAATTCCTTACTTGCTGTTGACTGGAGACATCACTCCCTGTTAAACAGACTTTTCCACAGGGCAGCTCACAACACGGCAGCTGCCTTCACTTAGAGCCATTGAGACAGTAGAAGGTGAGTATCCAAGACAGAAGGCAGTCTTTTTATAACCTAGTCTTGGTAGCCCAGCTGGTAAAGAATCTGCCTGCAATGCAGGAGACCCCAGTCTGATTCCCGAGTCAGGAACATGCTCTGGAGAAGGGATAGGTTACCCACTCCAGTATTCTTAGGCTTCCCTGATGGCTCAGCTGGTAAAGACTCCGGCTGCAATGGGAGAGACCTGGGTTCAATCCCTGGGTTGGGAAGATCCCCTGGAGAAGGAAAAGGCTACGCACTCCAGTATTCTGGCCTGGAGAATTCCATGGACTATATAGTCCATGGGGTCACAAAGAGGTGGATATGACTGAGTGGCTTTCATCTTCTTGGACATGGCATCTCATCACTTTTGCTTTGTTCTATTCTTAAAAGTAAAAATTACTGGATCCAGCCCACATTAAAGAGGAGGGAATCACACTGGGCATGAATACTAGGAGGTGAGGATCCTTAGGTTCACCTCAGAGGTTGCCTCCTATACCTGTGGATGCACCTCTTGCTTAATGTGATGGAGTTGGAATTGGTCCCCCAAAATCATGCAAGAGGAGAGCCCAAGGAGGGAACAGGGGCTGAGAACCATCATTGACTCCTGCTTTGTAGACTCCTCATTGTATTTGCCTCTGAGACATTCCAGATATAGCAAACACAGGATTTATATCAGGCTCCTGCAAGTAATGTCTCCAGCCCTTGGTTCTTTTTCCAACTCTGAAGATCACGTCAGTGGTGGCTGGGTACAGCTGGCACAGCAAGGTATCAAGCAGTGGTGTGTTCTGCTCCCAGTGGTAGCAGCTGGAACACTATCTAGACAGCTTAGAAACATCTCCTAGCACAGGACCAAGCCACTGAATGGCTTTCCTGGTCCCTGGAAATCAGAAGCGCTAAAACGTAGATAACTATCTTAAAGCCTATAATTATAGACAAAAAAGTGCTTCTTTTAAAACTAATTCTTATGGAGATCAGATCTTTGGGGTTACATACTGGCACCATTTTAAGGCAGCACAGCAAAGTGGTTGAGATGTTTTCAGGGTCAAGTTGAGTTGGAATGCTGGCTTATTAACTGGGTGAATGTGAACAAGTCGGTAACCTCACAAGGTCTCTCTTTTCTCATTTGTGAGGTAGGGGTGACATGAGTGCTGCCCTCCCAGGGTCGGTGGGGCTTTGGGCATGGTCTGTGTGAGGGCTTTGCCCTTAGGGCTGTGGTTATAATAATGATGATGACGTCTGTGGGAGATGTATTCATCACCCCTTCACGTTTTGGTAGAAGGGCTGGGATTTTCACTCCAGTCCCCAGAAAAAGAAAGACCGAGAAGAAACCTTTCAGTTTCTCTCTGTCCCTGCACTCCCTTCCTCCTAGAATAGGAGGCCTGGCGTCCTGACTGCACCTGGGGAGAACGAAGGGGCACACTGCGCCCCCTTTTGTCAGCTTCTCTGCAGAGAGAGGATTTGTTCATTAGCTCTTCCTGACACTTAGAGCTCACCCATGCAGGTTCTGCCTTGTACAAGGGAGCCATACAGTTTTAAGGTGCAGCGGCTATGCTTTGCTTGAGCAGCCATGAAGAGATACCCCATACCCAAGGTAAGAGAAACCCAAGTAAGATGGTAGGTGTTTCAAGAGGGCATCAGAGGGCAGACACACTGAAACCATACTCACAGAAAACTAGTCAATCTAATCACACTAGAACCACAGCCTTGTCTAACTCAGTGAAACCAAGCCATGCCTGCAGGGCAACCCAAGATGGGCGGGCCATGGTGGAGAGGGCTGACAGAACGTGGCCCACTGGAGAAGGGAATGGCAAGCCACTTCAGTATTCTTGCCTTGAGAACCCCATGAACAGTATAAAAATGCAAAATGATAGGATACCAAAAAAGGAACTCCCCAGGTCATTAGGTGCCCAATATACTACTGGAGATCAGTAGAGAAATAACTCCAGAAAGAATGAAGGGATGGAGCCAAAGCAAAAACAATACCCAGTTGTGGATGTGACTGGTGATAGAAGCAAGCTCCGATGCTGGAAGAGCAATATTGCATAGGAGCCTGGAATGTCAGGTCCATGAATTAAGGCAAATTGAAAGTGGTCAAACAAGAGCTGGCAAGGGTGAACGTCAACATTCTAGGAATCAGCGAACTAAAATGGACTGGAATGGGTGAATTTAACTCAGATGACCATTATATCTACTATTGCGGGCAGGAATCCCTCAGAAGAAATGGAGTAGCCATCATGGTCAACAAAGGAGTCCAAAATGCAGTACTTGGATGCAGTCTCAAAAATGACAGAATGATCTCTGTTCGTTTCCAAGGCAAACCATTCAATATCACAGTTATCCAAGTCTATGCCCCAACCAGTAATGCTGAAGAAGCTGAAGTTGAACGGTTTTATGAAGACCTACAAGATCTTTTAGAACTAACACCCAAAAAAGAGGTCCTTTTCATTATAGGGGACTGGAATGCAAAAGTAGGAAGTCAAGAAACACCTGGAGTAACAGGCAATTTTGGCCTTGGAATATGGAATAAAGCAGGGCAAAGACTAATAGAGTTTTGCCAAGAAAATGCACTGGTCATAGCAAACACCCTCTTCCAACAACACAAGAGAAGACTCTACACATGGACATCACCAGATGGTCAACACTGAAATCAGACTGATTATATTCTTTGCAGCCAAAGATGGAGAAGCTCTATACAATCAACAAAAACAAGACCAGGAGCTGGCTGTGGCTCACATCATGAACTCCTTATTACCAAATTAAGACTTAAATTGAAGAAAGTAGGGAAAACAGCTAAACCATTCAGGTATGACCTAAATCAAGTTCCTTATGATTATACAGGGGAAGTGAGAAATAGATTTAAGGGCCTAGATCTGATAGATAGAGTGCCTGATGAACTATGGAATGAGGTTTGTGACATTGTGCGGGAGACAGGGATCAAGACCATCCCCATGGAAAAGAAATGCAAAAAAACAAAATGGCTGTCTGGGGAGGCCTTACAAATAGCTATGAAAAGAAGAGAGGTAAAAAGCAAAGGAGAAAAGGAAAGATATAAGCATCTGAATGCAGAGTTCCAAAGAATAGCAGAAAAGATAAGAAAGCCTTCTTCAGCAATCAATGCAAAGAAATAGAGGAAAACAACATAATGGGAAAGACTAGAGAGCTCTTCAAGAAAATCAGAGATACCAAGGGAACATTTCCTGCAAAGATGGGCTTGATAAAGGACAGAAATGGTCTGGACCTAACAGAAGCAGAAGATATTAAGAAGAGGTGGCAAGAATACACGGAAGAACTGTACAAAAAAGATCTTCATGACCCAGATAATCATGATGATGTGATCACTCATCTAGAGCCAAACATCTTGGAATGTGAAGTCAAGTGGGCATTAGAAAGCATCACTACGAACAAAGCTGGTGGAGGTGATGGAATTCCAGTTGAGCTGTTTCAAATCCTGAAAGATGATGCTGTGAAGGTGCTGCATTCAGTATGCCAGCACATTTGGAATACTCAGCAGTGGCCACAGGACTGGAAAAGGTCAGTTTTCATTCCAATCCCAAAGAAAGGCAATGCAAAAGAATGCTCAAACTACCGCACAATTGCACTCATGTCACATGCTAGTAAAGTAATGCTCAAAATTCTCCAAGCCAGGCTTCAGCAATACATGAACCGTGAACTCCCTGATGTTCAAGCTTGTTTTAGGGAAGGCAGAGGAACCAGAGATCAAATTGCCAACATCTGCTGGATCATGGAAAAAGCAAGAGAGTTCCACAAAAACATCTCCTTCTGCTTTATTGACTATGCCAAAGCCTTTGACTGTGTGGATCACAATAAACTGTGGAAAATTCTGAAAGAGTTGGGAATACCAGACCGCCTAACCTGCCTCCTGAGAAATCTGTATGCAGGTCAAGAAGCAACAGTTAGAACTGGACATGGAACAACAGACTGGTTCCAAATAGGAAAAGGAGTACGTCAAGGCTGTATATTGTCACCCTGCTTATTTAACTTATATGTAGAGTCCATGATGAGAAATGTGGGACTGGAAGAAACACAAGCTGAAATCAAGATTGCCAGGAGAAATATCAGTAACCTCAGATATGCAGATGATACCACCCTTGTGGCAGAAGGAGAAGAGGAACTAAAAAGCCTCTTGATGAAAGTGAAAGAGGAGAGTGAAAAAGTTGGCTTAAAGCTCAACATTCAGAAAACGAAGATCATGACATCCGGTCCCATCACTTCACGGGAAATACTTGGGGAAACAGTGGAAACAGTGTCAGACTTTATTTTGGGGGGCTCCAAAATCACTGCAGATGGTGACTGCAGCCATGAAATTAGAACATGCTTGCTCCTTGGAAGAAAAGTTATGACCAACCTAGAAAGCATATTCAAAAGCAGAGACATTACTTTGCCGACTAAAGTCCGTCTAGTCAAGGCCATGGTTTTTCCTGTGGTCATGTATGGATGTGAGAGTTGGACTGTGAAGAAGGCTGAGCACCAAAGAATTGATGCTTCTGAACTGTGGTGTTGGAGAAGACTCTTGAGAGTCCCTTGGACTGCAAGGAGATCAACCCTGGGATTTCTTTGGAAGGACTGATGCTGAAGCTGAAACTCCAGTACTTTGGCCACCTCATGTGAAGAGTTGACTCATTGGAAAAGACTCTGATGCTGGGAGGGATTGGAGGCAGGAGGAGAAGGGGACAACCGAGGATGAGATGGCTGGATGGCATTATGGACTTGATGGACTTGAGTCTGAGTGAACTCCAGAAGTTGGTGATGAACAGGGAGGCCTGGCGTGTTGCAGTTCATGGGGTCGCAAAGAATCGGCCACGACTGAGTGACTGAACTGACTGAAATTCTTTTTTATGGAGCAGGATTTTTAAGAATCCTAATGCGGTCACAGAGGCTTCCCTGATGGCTTAGTTGGTAAATAATGTCTGTAGTGGGGTTGCACGTGTCAGACGCGACTTAGTGACTAAACGACCAGTGTGGTGACATTCTCCCATTCAGCTGTTGTCCGTCATAAAAACTGAGTGTGACCTTAACTATCCCTATTTTAAAATGAACTTCAAACAGATGGGAGTGGTGTCACTGAGCACCCCCCACAGTCATAATTAATAGTGTTTAGTAAGCTATGCAAACTCACATATCCATGAAGGTGGAAACATCCCTTTATTTCAAACAAGCTCCATCTACTTTTGAAGGGCTTCCCTGGTGGCTCAGACAGTAAAGAATCTTCCTGCAATGCAGGAGACCCAGGTCCCATCTGCCTTTGTGTCTCAGGAGACCTCTTGCAGGCCAGATTCGGGGATTGAATTATTCACAGTGCTTTTCTGGGGTTCCTCTGGATTATATAGAGTGCATCTGACTCCTGAAGGCAGATGCTATTTCTGCAGGCCCAGGGGTCGTCCCACAGAGGCCCCCTCCTCCCAGGGCGGGCCTGCGGGAGTGAGCTCGCCTGACTCTGCAGCTGGGAAGCTGGGCAGGTGGCCAAAAAGGGTGTTAGTACTTGATCATTAAATCTTCTGGCTCCTGTCTCTCCAGTAAGAGTCCTTTGAATACTGAATTAGCTCAATGTGAGCAAGCTATCATTTTATCCCTGCTTTGAGGAAAAAAAAAACACTTTCTAAAATTAGGCATTCAAGTAGATCATAGTTATAGCAGTAGCAGGGCTTCCCAGGGGGCCTAGTAAAGAACATGCCTGCCAGTGCAGGAGACTTAAGAGATGCAAGTTCCATCCCTGGGTCCGGAAGATCTAGAGGAGGGCATGGCAACTCACTCAAGTATTCTTGCCTGGGGAATCCCATGGACAGAAGGTCCTGGCAGGCTACAGTTTGTAGGGTCGCAGAGCCAGATGTGACTGAAGCCACTTAGCATGCACAGCACACATCATCTGTGAGCAAGCGGTCATTTCATTCCTTCTGCTTTGAAAAAAAAAAACTTCTAAAATTAGCCCTTTAAGTTTGTCATAATTTTAATTATAGCATCACCAAAAGGCCACTCCTGACAGGGGCAGAGAATGACACATAGAGCTTTTGCTGATGGACATTAAAGGCACCCCTCATTTTTTAAGAAAAATATCCCCCACCTTTTTAAGAAAAGTAAACAGAAAAGGAAAATAACACTAGTGAAATTAATTGCTAAGAATTTAAGATTTATGTTCGATGGCTTCACTCTGTCTTTGCTCAAATTACATGAAAATTTATTTTTACCTGCTAACGATCCACTAAATTCAGAGGAAACTTACAGGTAGAGAGAGTAAATATGTGAAGTACTTTGTGTCAGGCACCCATGGCAAATTCTCAATAAATAGTGAATAGTAGTAATACTATTACTATAATACCAATAGTAGTAATACTAATTAGTAGTAATACTAATAGTAGTAATACTACTATAGGACAGTCATTTCCATTGCTCCGAGGGAGGCAGCCTGTGAAGTTCTGTAGGAAAATTCAGTAGGTAGCCCATCCGGCAGGAGGCTG
The DNA here is from genome assembly GCA_006408675.1 of Madoqua kirkii. Classification (NCBI taxonomy): domain Eukaryota; kingdom Metazoa; phylum Chordata; class Mammalia; order Artiodactyla; family Bovidae; genus Madoqua; species Madoqua kirkii. Next base: position 31,820 of record SJYC01042178.1, on the reverse strand, counting down.
TGTTCCTTCAGGGATATGTTTCGCATGCATTAACGTCTGAGTAGCACAGATCTTCTCTGGAGGAGGGCATGACAACCCGCTCCAGCATTCTTGCCTGGGAAATCCTACAGACAGAGGAGCCTGGAGGGCTATAATCTGTGGGGTCACAAAGAATCAGACACGACTGAGCAGCTCAACAGTGACAGTGCAGGTCTTTTCTAGTGTTTCCCAAACTGCTGTTCCAGGAAATAATCTTTTAAAAGAGGATGTATGGCTCAAAGAAAAAATCAAGACTTCCATGGTCAAACATGGTGAAAATCTGCATCCTAACTTTTCCCTCTCCCTAAAGATTCACAACATTTTTTCTGCAGCCTTTGGGAAGTCCCACAAGAAAGGGAACGGAGTCCTTTTATTTAACCCCATTTCCCAGACAAGCACAGACCCTCCACATTGTTGCCAGAGGGATCATCTCGAGAGACAAGTGTGTGACCCCTTCCCTCTCAAGCCCTGCAGGGCCTTGCCACGGCTCTCAGGAAGAAGTAGGATCTGCACCGTGGCCCACAAGGCTCGACCTGTGTGATCTGTACCCCTCAACCCAGCCCCACTCTCAGTGCGCTGGCTTCCCCTCCCTCCATATTGCTCTTTGCTCTGGGGGACACTGGCTCCCTTTCAGATCCTTGAGCATGAATGCGGTCCTTCCTGCTGTTGCAGGAAGGGGGACCCCCTTTCAGAACCCGAGAGTGGGCTCTTGTCTAACACTTGGAAGTGGATTGTCCGAGGAGACACGTGTGCTGATGAAGCGAGAGATTTCGTTGGTAAGGGCACCCGGGTGGAGAGCAGTAAGGCAAGGGAAGCCAGGAGAACTGCTCTGCTGCGCGGCTCGCGGTCTCGGGTTTTATGGTGATGGCAGTAGTTTCCGGGTTGTCTTTGGCCGATCATTCTGACGCAGACTCCTTCCTGGTGGCGTACTTGTGGCTCAGCCAAATGGGTGCCCGCGAGAAGGATTCTGGGAGGTGGTTAGACATGTGGTGTCTCCCTTTGACTTTTTCCAAACTCTTCCGGTTAGTGGTGGCTTATTAGTTACGTGTTCCTTACTAAGACCTCTTGTCGTAAAATAACTCACACAAACGGGTACTATGGTGCCTGGCCAGGGTGGGTGGATTCAGTCCTCAGGACCTTCAGACAGCTCTGTCCTCGTGAGGAGGGGTTCCCTGTCCCCTCTTCACATTCCCCACCCCGCTCACCGTCCTTCTGCTTTGTGGCCAGTGTCTCAGATCTCTGGGCTGCCCCTGCTGGCTTCCTAACACTCACGGTGTGCATGTCACTGAGGGTTATTTACCTGCTGCCCCTCTCCCAGTGCTGGAAAGTGGACGAGGGGACCTTTCCTCTGAAATCCCGACTACAGCTTGGAAGTGCTACGACTTGCCTGGAGGGACGTCACATCAGCTGGGGTGGACCAGTGAACTACTCTTTCTAGTGGTTTTGTTTACTCTTATTAAAACTCTTTATTGTTTCATCCTGGGAACACTGGAGTCCAAAGTCAAATAGGAGTTTTGGCAAGAGCGCTATATTAGAAGGTAACCCTGATGACCCACACACATAGATGTTCTGTGGGCCAGGCACTGTTCAAAGCACTTTTTAGTATTTACACAGATAATCTTCACAGAAACTCTGTAAGGCTTTTACAAATGAGGAAACTAAGGAAGAGGTAAGCTATTGAATGGCACTCTTGTCAGTGAAAGAGCTGTGATCTTAACCCAGGCTGTTGGAATCTATAACCTGCCAGGTTGATAGTAGGGATGGCTTCTCAGGGGAGGTGGCCTTTAAAGTCAGTCTTAAAAGTGAGAGAAGATAATGGATTTCAGGACACTGGGAGTAGTTGGGAGTTTAAGATACTACAGGTAAAGACAAAGACAAACATTGGGGTTGGGGAGGGGAGAGTTTGCCTGGAGTGGAAGGTGAGGAAGGAGAGAGAGCGCAAGAGAGCATGTAGGGAATGGCTGGGGCCAGAGCCCAGTGCTGGGTTCTTGAATGCTGTGTTAAACTGAATCTTTTGTATAAGCTGCATGGAATTTGAGAAGGTTTTCACTCAGGGTTGCACAGTATCAGAGCTCAGCTTTAGAGAGAGGTCAGACTGTCAGAAGGCCTGGGATCAGTGTGAGCATATATTCAGGACAGACCTGGATTATGCCTGTTGTCCTGAGGTAGTGCCCCCTTTGACACTTTAGAGTGTCCTGGTTTGAGTGGTAAATGATCAACCCAATAGGTTAGGGTTGGAGGTAGGAAAAGACTACTGGCTGGGAAGTACCCAAGAGCAAGGTAGGAGTTTTAAATTAAGGGATGGCTTGCACAAAGAGAAAGGGATGGATTCATGAGCTGCAGCAGTGACAGGGTGATGGTATTGGATACTTAGGGCAGGAGAGACTGAAGGAGCGCAGGTGATTTGGGGTCTTTGTGAGGCTGAGCAGGTGGACAGCAGTCGTCGTAGTGTGAGACAGGAGCATAGGGTTGGGAGCAGCCTTGGATGGGCAGGTGGAGACTGGCTCTGGGCTCTGCCTGTGAGTTGCTCTTAGGGGAGTCGGGTGGAGATGTTCACCAGAGACCGAGCCAGGGAACCTGGGCTGTGGGACAAAGTCCCAGGACCGAAGACTCAGGTTCGGGGATCCTCTTCACAGAAAGTTAAACCCAGGAGAGTGGTTGAGATGAAGGTCACCCTTGTTGGTTTATTTATGCATGTGTTTATTTACTCCTGCTTCTTAGAAAATGGGTTTAGAGTGGCTTAAAAAGGGTGAAAAAAAATCCAAGCCATTTAAACTAAAGAGAAAAGAGATAAATAATAAAGGGAATAGGGGAGAAGGGGATTTGCTGAGGTTGCTGATAAGATGGTAGAAACAATTAGGATCAAGAAGAGACCATAGAGAAGCTCTCAAGCGGGGGTCTAGGCTGGGGGTCATGCAGGAAAGGAGCTAACCTTGTTGGAAGGTCCTGTTGACCCCCTCTGTCATTGCTGTTTTTTCTCTTTAGCTTTAAAACTGCCCTCAGTTCCTTTCTTGTATTCCCCAAACACTCTCTGGATGGAATCTAGGCTCCCAGCTAAGGACTTCAAAGTTCCTCTCCAGTCTGTGATTCTGACCTCACTGCACACGGAGGAACCAATGTTGAGAGTGAGGATGAAGATGATTCCCTGTGGGAAATAGGGTCAGGGCACTTCACGGAGCAGCAGCCCTTGAAATGCATTGATTCTCATCTTTTAATTCCTATTTTGTGTCTGGCTTGCAACAAGGCTTTCTCTTTTAGTGGCTGGCGATCACATCTAATACTTCATCAAGAAGCCATGACCCCTGAAATTAATACAATGCTCTCTGTCAATTATGTCTCAATGAAAAATAAACAGAAGCCAAGTGACTAAACTGTAAGATAACTTTCCTAGAGGGTTGCCAATGGGTGAGCTTGCTAATTGAAAAATTTTCTTCCTCTTCTCTCTTCCCTCCTCCCTCCCCCAGTTCTCTGGAGGAAACGTGCCTTGATGAAATAAACCTTACATGTTCTGTGCACCTTTCCTGCCTTCACAGTTTTCAGAGGGTCTCTCCAAAGAAGAAATGCATGGTCTACCGAGAGGTCGTAATCATCTTCATAATTATGTGGTTGAGGATTCCCGGCTAAATGTCTTCAGGCCTGCAGTTTCCTGGCCAGTGCTTATAGCACAGTGCCCTTTGCAAGAGTCATGTCCGAGTTCTCCAGAAATCTCCCTGGGGTCTTTGTTTCTGTAAAAGAGGTGAGACCCAGCCAAGAACTGCCATCACAGATGGGAGTGGAGTGCCAGCCCAAGCACTGAGAGCAGAGTTCATGATTTCTGTCCAAGGACTCAGGGTGGCAGTGGTTGCATTTAAGAGAGCCCTCAATGGAACATGGCACTCAAACCAGAGGTCAAAGCTAATTGCTATACAGAGGAGTCACTCTTCCAGGAATTATTTGTCTTCTTGACTTAGGAAAAAATCCCTCTGTGTTAAGAACATCTTTTTCCTGGCCTCTATTTTCTTTTTCTAAATTATTATTTTATAATTAGCTGAACTTCTGTGTTTCTCACCTACGTTCAGATAATGGTGACCCAACCAAAATTCAGAGCCTTCTGAAGCTCCAACTGGCTATAAAAGAAAACTCCAGTCAAAGGACTGCTTTCCACTTAACAAGGGAATCCATGGATTGGTTTGGTGGTCAATAGAAGAAAAAAGAAAGGCCTTCACTTCCTTCTACCACCGGAATTCATGGTGATGGGGTGAAAGCAGAGATGCTCGTCTGAGTCAGGTTAAGTTGATTTTGGAGATTAGCGGGCAGGAACTTGTGATTTTCTTTGCACCCACATCTTTCCTGAACTCTCATCCATCAGCTGCTGCCAACAGCATACTGGCTGAGAGTTAATTTCAGCCTTGCTGTTACTTCCTAAAAGCTATCAATTCTTCTGACACAATAATTACATGATAGTGTGGCACCCAAGGTCAAGGCTCATCAATATCCTAGAATATATCTAGAATATACACAAGGGGGGGGGTCATTAATAATAATGAAAATAATAATAGAAAAGTACTGACATGTTCGCACTCTTTTAGTCTGATTCCTTTTAGGCTCTTTTAATGTATTTCATAATTTAAGATCCATTAACTTATGTTAATTCTAACGTAAGTTGAAACCAACTTCTTGTATTTGTGAAAGTGAAAGTCGCTCAGTCATGTCTGACTCTCTGTGACCCCATGGACTATGCAGTCCATGGAATTCTCCAGGCCAGAACACTGGAGTGGGTATGCTTTCTCTTCTCTAGGGGATCGTCCCAATCCTGGAATTGAACCCAGGTCTCCTGTATTGCAGGCATATTCTTTACTATCTGAGATAACTGAAATCCTAAGCAAATGGCATTATTCAAGACCCACAAATACAGGTGCTCTGTTGGCACCTACTACAGCCTCTTAGCACCTCCGCAAGTGCCTAATCAGAAACTAAAGAGGTTTTGCAAATGCCTGTGTTATTCCCATGATTTTCTCTCCTAGCTAGGATTGAGACAAAACATATTGTTTGGTGTAACAAATGTTTGTTGAATCCACTTCCCATGTGCCCTTTTCATGTATTGTAATGAAAAATAAATGAAGAAGCATTTTTTTGCAACTGTAAAGGTGACAACTTTAAAAATATTATTAAAATCCCATTAGTTTTGTAGGATACAATGTATACAAATTTAGATGGAAGATGAGGGAATTGAATGTCATGTTATATAGACATTATGTTTCAATTAATAAAAGTATAGTGATTCCTGGTATTCTGTGACTTGTCAGATGTGTTTATCTCCTGGATCAGTCTCAATAAAGTTTCATGAGTTCTTTTGTTGATTTTCCACTGCTAACAGAGCTGGATAATCAAAACTTACACAATATGCTAACTTCCAAGATATATTTTGTTTATTCTCAATACATTCTCATGTGCAATATGAATATAACATATACAGAATATAAAAATTGGTCAACATAACAAGGAACTATTAAGAATTTCCCAGTTGGAAGAGAAAACTGACATTATGGCCCAAACTAGAAATCTCTGCAGACTCAGGATCAATATGGCTGTATTGGGTGACTGGAGAAATAATTTTACTTCTTGCCTTAAGTACTGTATCAGTTTGGCAAGATGAGTACTATTTCCCTGTGTTACTCATTTTACAGATGGGTAAACAGGTCCAAAAAGATTGTCACTGTGGTAAGGACGCACGGTTAGCAAGTGGCCATCCCGCTTTGTCCCAGGAGGGCAGGTCCCGTGGTTTCCTGGGACCACCCTGCCTCTCACTCTTGCCCTGTAGCTCCCAGTGCAGCTCTGTCCTTGGGTTTTGCCTAGTGGGTAGGGTCACTTTTCAGAGCTGGCAGGAAAAACGTTTGCTTCTCCCCTCTTCATCTTCTGTGAAGGATGCGGTGTTGGCTGCACTGGGTGGGGAGCTCCCCAGGATGGGAATTGTGCTGCTGTATTTTCAGCATTTACTATTTGGTGTTGGTGTGTGTGTGTTAGTCGCTCAGTCATGTTCAACTCTTTGAGGCCCCATGAACTGTAGCCCACCAGGTTCCTCTGTCCATGGAATTCTCCAGGCAAGAATACTGGAGTGGGTTGCCATTTCCTTCTTCAGGGGATCTTCCCGACCCAGGGATCAAACCCGGGTCTCCCCCATTGCAGGCAGACTTTTACCATGTGAGTCACCGGGGAAGTCCTTGGTGTTGGTAACTAACTGAAATCTGTTAATGGTGTGAGTATAATGCTCTGTACTTATTAACAGGGTCTTAACTGGCATCTATTCAGAGTAAGGACATAATGACTTTTGTCATTCTGGTTTCTCTCCAGCTCTCTTTACTTTATTCTATAATATTAAGTTAACTCTGGGGGAATAGGAGGCATTTTATGTCCTTTTTCCAAAGGACTTTAAGGATGAAGGTGTCATTCTTTTCAACTCTGGTTCCCAGCACTTGTGATAGATCTTCAGTGTCTGCTCTTATTTTTCTAAAACCTATGAAGAGTCTCTTAAAACATCCCTGGCCAGTTCTTGTACATTATTCCAGGTAATGTCATTTAGAAATTCTCTATTGAAATATTTAGTCTTCTGATTTGTTTCCAGTTAAAACTTTACAAACTACAGCTACTACAGGTAGTAGCATAACTTTATTGATTAACTTCTCTAGTTTTTAATCTGAATTTTAAATGCAAAAAGGAAATGCACATTTTTCAGAAGAGTATAGCGTTGTGTGTGTGTGTGTGTGTTTAGCTCTTCAAACTGAGAAGATTTAGTAGGATCAAAGTTGTTGACTTTGGTTTATGACCCTGGTTTTTATTTGGAAACGCCATATGTACTATTTGGCAAGCAAACTATATATGGTGTAACTTCTGCTGTTTTCCTGCAAACCTTATGTTCTATAATTGCTTTGAAAACCTCTGATACCCAGATCTCTTCTCAGAGACCTTTCCTCTGGTGCTTTCCTTCCCCTTCCCTATAGCTTAAACTTGTGAAAATATGGTTAAATGAATTATATTTCTTTTTGAAGCAACAAATCAATGGGGGACATTTTAACGGAAGAATGCAGGGATGAGGGGTGAGCAGAGACTCAGTACTGAGTCAGGGAAGTGAAAAATCATAATATGTGAGAAGTCAAGTTTGGTCCATGTGAAACCCATCTGGGTTTCCCAGCTGGCACTTATCAAAAGCTCCTGCCTTTCCACAGAGGCTTGGAGTCAGGGCCTTATCTTCAGGGGTTGGTTAGAACAAATGGGAAATTCTCCTGGCAGCCTGGAGTCTCCTCAGCCAAGGCTTTTAAGGAGAACCAGGGTCATCCCTGGTGGCTCAGATGATAAAGAATCTGCCTGCAGTGCAAGAGACTTGAGTTTGATTCCTGGGTCATGAAGATTCTCTGGAGGAGGAAATGGCAGCCCACTCCATTATTCTTGCCTGGAGATTTCCATGGACAGAGCAGCCTGGTGGACTGCAGTCCATGTGGTCTCAAAGATTGGACACAGTGTAGTGACCTAACACTTTTGCTTTACTTCAGGGTCATCCTCAGGATGGAGACTTGAGTTGTTAGAAATTAGTTGGTGTTTGTTCAGGTCTTTTATAGGCCAGAGTTGGAAGCTAGTCCTGAGAAGAAGCCGCAGGGGGCCTGGCTAGAGTTTGGTCATAGAGAGAATATTTGTGAAAACAAATGCAAAAATCTTGGGCTTGGTAGCTAAGACCTTGTGTATTTAGATTTCCTTATATCTTCCTGGTGCCCACTCACCCCACGATCTTTGTGTTCCGGCTGCATTGATTTTTTCCTTCAAATGCGTGCACTCTCAGACCTGTCTTCCAAATGTAGTGATTCCTCTTTCTGAAATCCCCTTCCTTCAGCAGAGGAAAGTGAAACCGCTTCTCTGCGAAGTTCTTCCAACTCTGGGGCCACGTAGCCACTGTTTTCTGGATTCTTGAAGTACTTTACTCATAATTCAAGCATAGCACACTCTACCTTGGCTTATTTTTTCTGGGTTTCTTTGTATACCCTTCCTGCTGGCAAAACTGAGTGGCGAGAGGGAGGAACTAGGTTATTCTGGCTTTTGCTAAATGTCAGTATAAAGTATGTGCTTAGTTGTGGCCAACTCTTTGCTGTGCCATGAACTGTAGCCCTCCAGGCTCCTCTGTCCATGGGGATACTCCAGGCAAGAATACAGGAGTGGGCTGCCATCCCTTTCTCCAGGGAATATTCCCAACCCAGGGATCGAACACAGGTCTTCTGCATTGCAGGCGAATTTCTTTACCATCTGAGCCACCAGGGAAGCCCATGAATACTGGAATTAGTAGCCTATCTCTTTTCCAGAGGATCTTCCTAACCCAGAAATTGAACTGGAGTCTTGTGCACTGCAGGCAGATTCTTCACCAGTTGAGCTACCAGGGCAGGGAAGCCCCAGTATGAAGCAGTTTTTGCAACCAGGATGTTTCAGTGAATGGCTGAAACTGAATATTGGGGTGTTCAGAAGTCAGTATCTACATCACATACTGTAGCTACATTTCCAAACAGTATGATGCCTGAACATCCTGTCGTAAACAGAAAGGATGCCAGCATCTAAGGCAGAGCTGTGATGCGACGTGGTAGAGACAAGTAGAGAGCGTGGTAGAGATCTCGCATCAAGGTGGACCCCTGTCCCCTGCTGTGCCTGATATGCCACTTCAGCCTTCCCTGGCATGAAATCTAATTGTGCAGACATCGCAGTGTGTTTATCAGTACCCATTTCCACCTCTGCCAGTGCCCGCAGCTAGGTTATAGTTCCTTGCCTCTTTTGCACTTGGATATGGGCTTGAGTTCTCTCCAGATGTGGCTGACACACAGATAACCATTTCTAGGCTTAACCCATTAACGCATCCCACAAAGGATCTTTTGTTTCCTTGCCCTACCCACTGGGCAAGAGGCTGAAGTCTTGGAGAAGGGTGGATCCTCTGGCCATATGACCAGGATACCACCGTGGAAACACCCAAATGTCCTTTGTGTTAAGACGCTGAGATTTGAGGGTTTAGCTTTTAAAGTACCCAGTGATTAATACTTTAATCCATCTAGAAATTAACCTTTCATTTAATCTAATTTAGGTAATGTCTCTGTCAGCTGTAACACTGGAAAGGGTCCTATAACAACACTTGGCCACTTGAATGCAGTGAAAGCAAAGGAATGGTAGTTTGGCAGTGGAAAAATACTGGACTTAAATTCAGAGTCCCCAGCTTCCTTGCCCTCGCCCTGTTCACTCTGTAATTTTCATTAAGTGTATCTGGGGCTTACATTTGTAAACTTACTTGCTTTCTCAGGTTTGGCTTTTACCATGACGATTGAGCTAATCTAATCTTCACTTCCGTTACTTGATTCCTCTGCTTCCACAGGGGCACAGTGAAATTCACTGGTTATTTGAGCAGACAACCTGGGCAGTGATTGTATTACACAGTCTTTCTATTTTGTGATTGCTTTCTTTTCAGGTAGTTGAAAAGAAAATCCCAGAAATAACCTTAATAACTTCTTCCCAGGTGAAATATGTTAAAAAATTATTTGGGAAAATTTCCAACATACACAAAAGTAGAATCACATGATGAACTGATATGTAGCCATTATCAATCTTCAGACATCACCATAACATTCAGCCTATTTTCTCTCCTGTTTCCTGGCTTTTCCTCTTTTTCCATTGCTAAAGTATGTTAAAGCAAATTCCAAGTATTAAATGTTTCTGGGCACACATGCATATGTGTGTGTGCATACGTGTATTACATATATGTGTATGAATATATTAAAGTATAGAAATATACATTTATGTCCCAAACCTAAGCATGGTGCCTTTATTACATCTCACAAAATTGGCAGTGACTCCTCAATAATATCTAATTCCATTTAACATTTCCTCAATTATCTTAGCATGCCTTTTACAACTGGTTTCATTTCAGTCAGCGTTGACCACAGTTTCATCAACATTTCAACCACACATTGCACAAAGTTGTTGCATCTTTTGAGTTTTCTGTAATCCCAAAGTGACTGTAGAAGTTAACATTTAGCTGCTGAACCACTGCAAAACTTGGAGGTTTAAGGAAACAGTCTTTTATTTAGCACAGGATTCTGTGGTTTGGCAGTTTGAGCTGGGCTCAGGTGTGATTGGGTGTGGGTCAGGGCTGGGAGGGGGTTAGGGGTTCATCTTTGCTCTCTGTGTGGCCTCATCCCCAGGAGGCTAACCTAGGTTTGTTCATGTGGTGCTGGGTTTCCCTACCCAGTGAGCGGGAACTCCATAGCTGCTTGCAGCCTCTGCTTTCAGTGAGCATGCTGCCTTGTCACATTCTAACTGGCCTAAGAGGTCAGAAGGGCAGCTCACACTCATGAGGTAGGAAAGTAAATCTCACCTTGTAATGTGAGATGTTGCAGTCAGGTTACAAAGTCAGGTTATGTAGATATGACTACATAAGAAGAACCCACTTACAGTCACCTTCCATTTCTTCCCGGGCAAATATATTTGAACTTCTATAACCCTTAAAAACCCTCAAAGAATACTTATTTCCTAAAGTTTATACGTGTGTGTGTGTGTGTGTATCAGTTCAGTTCAGTTTGGTCGCTCAGTAATGTCTGACTCTTTGCAGCCCCGTGAACTGCAGCACACCAGGCCTCCCTGTCCATCACCAACTCCTGGAGTTTACCCACACTCATGTCCATTGAGTTGGTGATGCCATCCAACCATCTCATTCTCTTTCATCCCCTTCTCCTCCTGCCCTCAATCTTTCCCAGCATCACAGTTTTTTCAAATGAGCCAGCTCTTCGCATTAGGTGACCAGAGTATTGGAGTTTCAGCTTCAACATCAGTCTTTCCAATGAACACCCAGGACTGATCTCCTTTAGGATGGACTGGTTGGATATCCTTGCAGTCCAGGGGACTCTCAAGAGTCTCCTCCAACACCACAGTTCAAAAGCATCAATTCTTCTGTGCTCAGATTTCTTTATAGTCCAGCTCTTCATATGACTACTGGAAAAACCATAGCTCTAACTTATATAACTAAGGTATATTTAATTTACACTTTCAGGTATACCTAAGTTTATATTTTAAGTGCAAACAAACTCTTCTTAAACTAGGAGAAATTGATCACTTGCTGAATTTTGAGAAACACTGGATTAGGAGCCATATTTTTGTTCCTATATAAAAATTTTTTCTTGTTTTCTTCATATAGCAAGTTCAATGAATGGATGCATTTATTTCAAACACATCTTTGCAGTGTCTGAAAAAATTTCTTAAGATATATAAGGAAAGTATAATAAAAGATTTTTAATAATTTTAATTTCAGCATATAAATAGCAGATTTTTTTCTCTGTCTAGAGGGTTACCAAATGCATGGGAACCATCAGGAAGGGAATTCTCTGGATCAAAGCAGTAATTCAGTAGGAGACAAAGAGAGTTATTTATAAAAGCTATCTGTAGACCAAGGGCCTAATTTATGTAGTGAGAACATTTCTGCTGAATAATTTGTAATAAAGAAAAATTATCAACTGTTAAAGACTTTGCCAGGTCAGTTTAATTTGGTAGGAAAGGGAGATGATGAGAAGGTTGATAAAACAGCTATAAATCTTTACTGAATATGCAACATTAATTGTCTGGCATTAAACTTAGAGACTTTACTTGTAATGTGCTGGAGCCAGTTTGTACCAGCTGGTGAGAGCCAACTGTATTTATCCCTTTCTAATTCCATGTTCAGAAAAGTCACATTGTTAGCTTGGGATTAGCCAAGGTGGGAGTATTTATACCGTAGTTATTGAACAGTCAATCATTAAACATTGATAGCATACCACTGGTCATTAGCCACATAAGAAAAAATGACAGGCACCACTTCCTAGGAATATCGAAAGGAAGTTGCTTCTGCTATGGAGGGCAGCCACAGAAGAGCAGAGGAGAGCTTCCCTTGCACTTTCCCATCAACCTGTGTCTCCAGATTGCTGAGAGTCTAGTTTTGTTGTTGTGTTCAGTTGCTCAGTCTCTGCGTCCCTTGGACTGCAGTAGGCCAAGCTCTCCTTTCCTTCACTGTCTCCCAGAGGTTGTTCAGATTCATGTCCATTCAGTTGGTGATGCTCTCTAACCATTGCATCCTCTGCCACCCCATTCTGCTTTGGCCCTAAATATTTCCCGGCAGCAGGATCTTTTCCACCTAGTTTGCTCTTTGTATCACGGGGCCAAAATACTGGAACTTCAGCTTCAGCCTCAGTCCTTCCAGTGAATATTCGGGGTTGATTTTCTTTAGGATTGACTGGTTTGATCTCCTTGCAGGTCAAAGAACATTTGAAGGGTTTTCTCCAACACCACAGTTTGAAAGCATCATTTCTTCAGCTGTCAGCCTTCTTTATGGTTTAACTCTCACGTCCGTACATGACTATTGGAAAAGCCTTAACTTTGACTGTATGGATCTTTATTGACAAAGTTATGTCTCTGCTTTTTAATATACTGTCTATGTTTGTCATAGCTCTCTGGCCAAGGAGCAAAGTACCTTTGAATTTCATCACTGCAGTCACCATCTGCAGTGATTTTTGAGCCTAGTCAGATGTGAGTAAAGTAAGAGCACCTTTGAGAAATGAAAAGCAGCAGACACAAGAGAAAGGATAGGAAGTGTGCTTGGTCCTTTGCTTATCTTATCACCTTAGACTCTCATCAGACTCAAGCTAGATCTTCGTAAACATCGCCTGAGTCTATTAAGGGAGAAAGGCAGAGATGGAGCGACTCCTTCTACATTAGAGGACTCTGCCATTCAACTCCCTGTGACTCTGCCCTGCCACAGCGTCTCTTATCTGCAAAACAGACACAGGATACTTGTTCCTCCCTTATTTTGCTGTGCAAATGACTTATGGTTAATACCACGTTGCCTGGCACTGCAGAGGAAGGAATGGAATAAGATGAGGTCATTGAGAAGAACCAGAGCTCTCTGGAGAAAGAATTGAAGTCATATCAGTTGAAAGTTCATGGGACAGCAGTTTTGGCATCACCGGGGAGCTTGCCAAAAATGCAAAAACACGATTCAGACCTCAGAATCAGCATCTGCATTTTAACAAGATCTCAGGTGACTTTTATGTGTATTATACTTTGAGAGTGATCTAAGTGGTGGTTTGTTCCTGGCACCAGAGAAATACCCTTGTTACAGAGTGCATTTTAATCTTACTGCGATCTCCTTTTTATCTCTTAGTATTTGTTTTTCCACTTTGAGGTTCCCATTTAAGCTTCATGCTTAACAAACTGCTTGGCCTTTCCAGGAAAAACCTTTATATAATCATTATAGTAGAAAATGTATATTGATTTACCTAAAATAGAGGGAGGATGGGGATGGTGAGTGTTAGCTCCTTATCGATAATAGCAGAAATCAATAGATCAGGTATAAAAACGGAAAGAGCAAGAAATAGCTCTCTTTTATTGTATTTATATGCCATGATGGATGTTAACCAAATCTGTTGTGATAAGCATTTCATAATATGTGTAAGTCAAATCATCATGCTGCACATCTTAAACTTATGCAGTACTGTATGTCCATTATTTCTCAATAAAACCAGAAAAAAGAATAGCAATAGAAGCATCCAAGTGAAGTAAAATGTTAGTCAGTTGTGTCCGACTCTTTGTGGCCCCGTGGACTGTAGCCTCAGGCTCCATTGGCCATGGAATTCTCTAGGAAAGAATACTGGAGTGGGTAGCCATCCCTTTCTCCAGGGGAGTCTTCCCGACCCAGGGATCAAACCCTAGGTCTCTTGCATTGTAGGAGATTCTTTACTGTCTGAGTCACCAGGGAAGCCCTAATATCAGCATGTTGTTAAGGAATATGAAAAATGATTTCCACGATTTAAAAGAAAATAGCTAAGTGATTTAAAGCATTTGTCTCTGGAAAATGGGACTAATTAAAAAAATTCTGGTTGGACTCTTTATTTTTTTAAATGTGCATATGTAACTTTGATTTTGATATCATTTAATGATGTATTAAGTCTTGTGTTTTATTCATTCCTATAAATCACTTTATATCTTTTTTGAGAACAAGGTAGAATATAAACAACCAAGCAAAACCCAAAACCTTCTCCAAGGAAAGCAAGCAGCCTATAATGGTGGCTAAAATAGGAAACAGTGTTTTATGCAGGAAAAATAGGTCAAATACAGTAACAGAGAGAGGAAATGAGATATTCATACCAGTGGTGACCTCATATCGGTGACCTTATAAGTGCAAGATGAGAAGAGGAAATCTGGGAATAAGAAGAGAGATGAAGAAGCCATATGAACTCATGGTAGGATAAAATTCCTAAAAAGTCCATCTTACCAGGAGAGGAACTTTTCTCAGAGACCTTTCCCCTTGTAATTTGTCTGTCAGAGTTGAAAAACTGATATATTCTCCAAGAGGCAGAAACAATGAAATTTGGGAAAACAAACCACAGAACTTTGGAATGAACTTTACAGTCATTTAAGGCTGTAGTTTTCACATTTTATTTTAGCTGTTGATTTTTTTTTCTTCCAAATGAGATCTTACTCTGAAATCTGATGTACTAAAACAGAAGCAAACAGAATTTCTGAAGCTGAAGCAGAGGGCTGAAGGTCTGTGGCCAGCCTGGTCCTGCGAACACCTATCCTGCCTTCAAGATGTTCTGAGCTCTGAAGAACACAAGCAGAAAGTGAACTAAGTGGCAACTCACGAACATTCCTCATCAACTAAGGCTTCAGGAGACATAGTCATGTCCAAGGTCAATGGCAGAGCCAAGACTTGACCTCATTGTTCTTGACTCTGAGTCCAGTGCTCCTTCCAATATACCTTAGTGCTGCCTGTCATGGTTGGAGGGGTGGTTGACTCCAACAGACTGTAAAGAACTGGGTTTATTACTTGGGAATTGTGACTTCCCTGGTGGCTCAGACGGTAAAGCGTCTGTCTGCAATGTGGGAGACCCAGGTTTGATCCCCTGGGTCAGGAAGATCTCCTGGAGAAGGAAATGGCAATCCACTCCAGTATTCTCGCCTGGAAAATCCCAGGGACAGAGGAGCCTCTTAGGCTGCAGTCCATGTGGTCGCAGAGTCAGACAGGACTGAGCAACTTCACTTTCACTTTTCTTCACTGCAGATTGTCGTATGCTTAGGCTGCAGTAGACCCTCCAGAAATATTTGTTGAATAAAGAATTAAATGATATATACAATGTCATAGGCTGACTTACTCCTTGATGCTCTTAGGGAGTGAAATGGAGCTGAAAGATGTGAGACTCTCTTCTTCAGGAAGAGAGGTTAGTTCCTGGAAGATAATGACTGACTGTAATTTCATCTCTGTTAAGCCTAATATGATCCTTTAGTACTCAGCTAGAGAGTTTTCACTTGTTTAGGTTTAAGATTTTTTTGGTCTTCCTGTCTGAATTGCCCAGTATGCAAGGGCATTTTTTAGACCAGCTCTTTTGTAAGTTTTCTTTCTGTGGAGACTGACTTTAGCTATGGAGATACATGGATCTCTTCGCAGATCCGGAAGTTGATTTGACAGCAGCCCAGCCATAGCATCTCAGAAAGATCTCTATTCAGTTTAAACCAAGCCCTCTTCAGGTTTTCATTTTGATACAAACAAGACACAAGCAGCAGTACCTGGGTACAACAGTTCAGCTGTGATCACTCACTGTAATTACTTTTCAGTGGCTTATCTCGAGAAGGGGACTTGTGCACAGAATCTGTGTTGTGTTGGAGTCAGTTTGCATTTAGCTCAGGTGACGATGGCAGCTGACGGCAATCCGATGGCTCCCTTCCTATGTCCTAATAGGTGCCTGTCCCTTTGAGGTGTCCTGGGCCACAACCGTAAGAATGAACAGCAGGAGAAAGGCACTGAGAGGAGAAAAGAAAGTGAGTTGTCAGTGTTTAAGGAATCAGAGTTGCAGGTATTAGCCCAGCTGCCAGCACACTCTCTGGGGCCCCACGGTGTCCACGTTCAGCTTGTTTTTCTTTGGAAGAATTAGCAAAGGTACTGGTTGGCTGACCTCCCTGCCGCACCCTGTGGCGGAAACTGCCTGTTTAGGTCAGAGTGAAATGTTAGTTATTCCTCCGTCATTCCACTGCACTGAAGTTACCTTTCTAAAGAGGCAGCTACAAAGATCATTTTATCTGCAGCACCAAGGGGGTGGACCAGAGAAGGCACTGCCAAGACTTGGAGTGGCTGGGGTTGACTGGCTAGTTTTTGTGCAGGCGAATGGACCAGAGGGACATTTTAAAGTGCTGGCATCAGGACTTTTTCTCCATTATTTTTCTTACTTCTGACAATAATGAATGAAGCATGTTAGGCTTGTTTTCAATTATGCAACAAGTCTCCATTCATTAGAAACCAAGGCGGTGATCCCAGCTGTATTTCTGTGGCTTTGAAAGTGCAGCTTTCTACCTGACCCAAGGCTGAGCAGTTTCAGTGCTCAGCATCTGAGCTGCTTGCTTAGGTATCCCGGGAGTGATTAAATGTGTGCATATTCAGGAAAGAAAGCTGACTTCCCCTTGTATTTAGAGAGCTCAGGCCTTGTCATTTGTTTCTGGGACATGAGAAAATGGGAAATACAACAGCTCCAATCTCCTCCTGTGTTGCAGAGAAAGGCAGCTGTCATGTAACCAGGTGGGTCCTCATAATGATTATTCCACCTACAAGACTGTGGTTTTGGGAATTCATGTTCTTACAGTTGGAACATTCAGGGTATCACCATAAATCACTGGGAGGATAATAGTAGAATCCACTTAAATTCCTTAATCTTATGCTCCTGTCAAGTATCAGATATACCCCAATTTAGGAACTTTTTTTTTTCTAGAGGAAGTTGGGACTGGAGAGAAGAAAGAAACATGTAAGTACATGTTGATCAAAAAGAAATACCTCAATATCAGAGACATCACAATGTGAAAAATTGCATTTTAGTCTTGAGAAAATAAGTATATTATGAAATCATGGGGAAATAATTTTTTCTCTGAACTGAATAGTCAGTCATCAATTGAATTGATTCTTTCTCTTCCAAGTGCCCAGTGAATCTTGGATGGTTAGTTCAGTTCAGGTGTTCAGTCGTGTCTGACTCTGCAACCCCATGGACTGCAGGATGCCAGGCTCCCTGTTACGATGAGCTTTCAAGGTTTTGCTGCTTCTTGAAGGATTGGAAAATTGGAATGAATAAATGTAATCACAACACTAATAATGGCTACCACATGGAATAATGACTGTGTGGAAGACAGCCAGAGATTCTGTCTGTGTTGCTTCCAGTTTGTTCTGTAACCTGGAGACAGGGGTATTATTCACCCTATTTTACATATGAGGAAACTAAGACTTAGGAAGTTTACACGACTTGGTTGTGCTGTGCTTAGTTGCTCAGTTGCCTCCGATTCTTTGTGACTCCACAAAGTGTAGCCCACCAGGCTCCTCTGTCCACGGGGATACTCCAGTAAGAATACTGGAGTGGGTTACCACGCCCTCCTCCAGGGGGATCCTCCTAACCCAGGGATTGAACCCACGTCTCCTGCATTACAGTCAGGCTCTTTACCATCTGAGCCACTAGTGAAGCCAAGGGCACAAACTACAAGAGGCTTCGGGTATGACTGGAAATGTGCTCTGATGCCCCAAAGCCACATGTCCAGGGTAGCAGAAGATGAAAGGTTTAAGCCTTGAACCAGAGAACCGCAAAGCAGAAATGGAGGATGCTGGGAAAAGACAGGGGAGGGAAAGCTGCTTTGGGGCTTCAGAGAAGAGAACATGGTTCTTGTCTTGGCCTCATGAAGACAGCAGGGCGTATCACGTGGTCAGTTCAAGGCCAAGCACTTTGCACACATTGTCTCATTTAATTCTTACAGCAGTCCTAAGAAGTTATTAGTATTCCCATTATACAGACAAGGAAACTGAGACCCAAAGAAGTCATTTAGTTGGTAAGTTTAAACTGTGGTCTGCCTGCCGTCAAGCCCTGTGCTCATGACCAGTAAATAATTTCATGACAAATGGAATTATGTTTTACCTGTTAAGTTAGTGCTGGGGGCCAGTGTGAGGAACTCCGCCCATGGCAAAGGTCATGAGGAAAGAAGCTTGGTATGCGCAAAGGCGTGATCAAGCCTCAGGAAACCCCCTGTTCCCAAGCATCTACCCCCAAAACCAGAGTACTTTACGGAGGCTCTCCCCTATAACCATTTCTCTTGGAGAAGGAGTTAACTTGCAGCTCCAGTTAATAAAAATTCCTGGGCATGACAAGAGTGTTACGAACGCTGAAGTTTCTCTGGCCTGCCTGATCAGGTTCGTCTGGCCGCATGTAATTGTTTACAACCCCCTAACTGTGAGAGACATAAGATGTTCTAAAACTTTCTAAATACAGACTCTTTTGAAAAGTTAGAAAATTATTAGTATAATATTAGTGGGTTGATTAGGAATTATATTGGTGAAGGATTTTTTCATTTGTTGTGTCAATAATTGCTGCTAATTCCCTGTCCTAGGTGGGACAAGGGTGTCTCAGGTCAAACCTCTCTGCTGACACATGATTGTTTACTACCTCTCAACCATAAACAGCACAGAGAGTTTGGAGTATTCGCATAGGGCTTTTCTCATTTGATTGCTGCCAGGCCTCCATGTCCTTAGGCACCTGGGAATATATTAATCAATGTATTTGGAATATAGAAAAGGAAATATAGTAGTTTTTGATGTTAGCAATACTAGACTGTTTGAGTTAATGAACTTTTTCTTTTGTAATAGATCACTGTACTTTGTTATAAATCACTGTGTCCTTGCTATGCAAAAATGTGACTTTATCACTATCTTTAAGACTAAACAGATTTTAAGGGAAACATTGGTGAAGGGTTTTCATTTGTTGGGCTGATGTTTGCTGCTAAATCTCCATATTCCCTGCCCTTATAATGAATATAACTAGCATATAGGAGAAATAAGTATTAACCTTTAAGATTAATCATGTTAAACCTTAGCTTAAGTAAATTCCTTTCCTAGTTGTAACTCACTTCACCCTCACCCTATAGAAATGCAACTTTATTTGGAGGGTGGTGCCTGATTTAAGAAAAAAAATCACCCCTGGAAAAATAAGTTTTCTGGTTAACTGACCAGTATCAGAAAGGGCCATAAAATGTCAGCAGACCTCATTGTCAGAAGATGATGTAAAAACTCATAAGACCTTTGTATAATTTTATATGAAGCACCTAATTGTGACAAGGGTCAGGTCTGCTGACCCCCACGTGACTCTGTATTCGTCCCTATGTATAACAAAAGGTATAAAAACAAACCTGAAAAATAAAGAAATGGGATCAGTTCCTGGAAAGACTGATTCCCCCATGTCATTTCTTTCTTGCTCCCCCTTTTCCTGGCTGAATTCCCATCTGGTATGGGGGTACGACCAAGCCTACTCACTGCCTGGGCTTCTAAGATAGGACCGGGGAGGCCTCAGTGCCTCCTCTCCTTTGGGAGAACGGAAAGACGCCTGTGGCCTACGTAGGTGGTGATTAGTATTCCACTTAAACCAGTTATTCAGCCTCTCTTTCTCCACTAATTTTCCTACTACACTATCCGCTTCTAATCTCTCTATATATCTGTAATTAAGTAGCTTTTTTCTAGGACGCCTACTCCGTCCCCACCTTCAAATCACCCTGGATCCACCGGGGCTGGACCCTGGCAAGTTAGGACATCTCTTCTGTATTCTCTCCCAGACCTCCAGTTCGCCTTCAGCCCCTGCTCCCAGCCCGCTGTGGTTGTACAGCACCGGTTTTGCCGAGCCCCTGCGTTGTTTCTGAGCTTGTGTCAAGGAACCACAAGGTGGCAGTGTTACACTATGCAGTTCCCACAGGAGGGACAGGGCCGTGCATCTTACCAACCGCAGAGACAGACCACTGTCAGCAAGACTGGCCTTTGCGGTTCATCCTGTTCTACATACAGCACATGGAAGTCATTTCTCACTAGCTAATTCCAGGGGCAAGGGTCCTGGAGACCTCAGCTGAGTGACAGTGGGTGGCAGGAATACGTGCTCCACCAGGACATCAGGAAACCAGGAAAGGCTGTTTTTAAATTCTTATTTAAAAAATGTTCTGCATCCTGACCCTACACTCCCCGTTCCTATTTAGTTTTTATGGAATTGATGTCTTAAAAGTATAGGAATAAAGTAAAAGTAAAGAGCGAGGAGAATAAGGAGAAAGCCAGAGAGCCAGGTTTTGTTGTCTAAGGACAGGGACTCAGAGCGCCGGGTCTCCTTTCTTGATGATCTTAACCTTGACATCCAGCACCCCTCCCTGTACTTGCCTTCTCATGCCCGAAGTTGGAGGACAGTGTCTGCCTTGCACATTGTTGGGAATATTAAATAAGGCTTGAGACTTGCCTGGTGGTCTGGTGGTTAAGAATCTGTCTTCCAATGCAGGGGATGTGAATTGGATCCCTGGTTGGGGAAACCAGGATCCTGCATACAATGGGGGAGCTAAGCTTTTGTTCTCCAACTAAACCCACTGTGGCAGCTGCAAAGCCCATTATTTCTGGAGCCTGTGCGCCACAATGAAAGATCCTGTGTGTCACAAACAAGGCCCAACACAGCCAAAGAAGATTAAAAATTAAGGCTAAGTTGTGAAATATGTGTAGGTGCTTAATCATGGAACCATGTACTTTCTCCAGATGTTTGTTTCCTTAGCTTAGAGATGTAAGGCAACTAAGAGAAAGACCAAGATTCACATCAAAGGAGGGAAGAGTGTACTGGAACTGGGGTAGAAATCAATGCGCAGTCTATGGACAAAGAATTCCTGTTGAGCTAATAACAAAAAATATTTACCATGAGACAGAACAAAAGGAATTCTGTTTGCTTCTTTCTGTACCATTTTGTAGATTATCTTGGCATAGCAGTGACAAAAAATTGTCAATGTTTTTCAACAGGAGTGGGAAGATATGCATATAGAAATGTGTTTGGTTTCTAAAGGTTCTTAGGCACTGCTTAAGTTTTATAGGTGTGTACCTGAGATTGTTCTTTACATGTGCTAGAGTTATCTGAATATAGACCAAGATCAGGAGCATTGAGCTCTGTTTCAAACCCACCTCTGTTATTTACTGGCTTTATGATTTAAGGCCAGTTGCTTAGCCTCAAAATTATAGTAGTTCCTACTTTATAGGCTGGTAGATAATAGAGAAAACTTCAGGATAATGCATGTAAAGTGCTCAGCACGTAGTAAGCCCTAGATAAGTGATGATCGTTATTATTAATAACTTTGCCCAGTTACAATAATGATAGCAAACAGGAATTCAGTCACAGCTAGGAATCTGGTAACACATGAAATTGCTCAACAAACAGAACAAAAGCCTAGGCTCCCCCTTGCAGATCTCTGCTGAAAGACTTCCTCATGTCCTTTCACATCGTTTCTGGGTTCTTGGAGCAGTGCAAAGGTTGTGGTGTCCTCTCAGGCCAAACTGACTTCTCTTTGCACTTAAATTATATTCTTAGGGACCAGTTGGGAACCCACCAGTGCTTTGAACTGGAGACTCCAGCAAGCCAGTAAGTTCAGGGGAATCTCTGGTTTCCAGTGATTCACAGATCAGATGTCACCACAAATAACAGCACTTCTTGACCATCATTTCAATCCCCTTATTTCCTACTCTCCACTGCTTACAGAGATGCTTCCATTTGAAATAAAAGCCTGGGACCATATGACTTCACAGGTGAATTCTGTCAAAAAATTGAAAGAATTTTAGTTGTTGTCAGACTCTTCCGAAAACTAGAGAGGAAGGAATGCTTCCACATTCAGCATTTCCTAGATTCTAAAGCCAGACAAAGACACTGTAAGAAAATTACAGGCCAGTACCCCTGGATGGCATCACGGACGCGATGGACGTGAGTTTGAGTGAACTCCGAGAGATGGTGATGAACAGGGAAGCCTGGAGTGCTGCAATTCATGGTGTCGCAGAGAGTCGGACACGACTGAGTGACTGAACTACTACTACTGCCCCTGAGTAACATAGGTGCAGAGGTTTTCAACAGATTACCAGCAAACTGGATTCAGGAGCATCTTAAAAGGATCACTCACCATGATCAAGTGGAATTCATCCCTGGGATGCAAGAAGAGTTCAGCATACATACATCAATGAATCTGACACATCCACATTAATAGAATGAAGGATAAGAAGTATATGATCATTTCAACAGGTGCAGAGAAAGCACTTGACAAAATTTAACATCCTTTAATGATGAAGAGCTTCAGCAAATTAGGTTTAGAAGAAATATTTCTCAACATAATGAAGGTCATATATGACAAGCCCACAGTTAGCATCATACTAGAAACTCAAAATCCTTTAACTTAGTGGAAAAGTTAAAACCCTTTAAGATTAGGAACAAGATAAGGATGCTCACTCTCATCATTTCTACTCAACATAGTACTAGAAATCCTAGCCTTAGCATAGCAATTAAGCAAGGAAAAGAAAGAAAAGGCACCCAGATTAGAAGGAAAAAAGTAAAAGTGTCTATTTTCAAATGATACAGAAAATCCTAAAGACACCACTAAAAAAACTGTTGTGTACTTAGTTGCTCAGTCATGCCTGACTCTCTGCAGCCCCATGGACTGCAGCCTGCCAGGCTCCTCTGTCCATGGGGATTCTCCAGGCAAGAATACTGGAGTGGGGTGCCATCCCCTTCTCCAGAGGATCTTCCCAACCCAGGGATCGAACCCAGGTCTCCCGCACTGCAGGCAGATTCTTTACTGACTGAGCCACCAGGGAAGCCTGTTAGAACTAGTAAATGAATTCAGTAAAGTTGTAGTATACAAAATAAACAATCAGTTGTGTTTCTATATACTAAAAAAAGAGCTGTCTGAAAGAGGTATTAAGAAGGCAACCTTGTTTACAGTAGAGTCAAAAACAATAAAAAAACACTTGGAATAAATCTAACCAAGGAGCTGAAAGACCTTGTACACTGAAAACTGTAAGGCCCTCATGAAGGAGACTGAAGAATGTACAAATAAATGGAGAGCGATAAATGTCGTGAAGATGTCCATACTACCCAAAATGATCTACAGAGTCAATGCAATTCCTCTGCAAATTTCAATAGTATTTCTTTATAGAAATAGAAACAAACTATCCTAAGCTGGTATGGAACGACAAAAGACCCTTATCTTGTAGTAGAGGGAAAGAAAGACCTCATATAACTCAGCAGCAAAATAAGCAAATGATCCAATTAAAAACAGGCAAAGAATCTGAATAGATACTTTTCCAAAGAAGATGTGCAGATGGCCATTAGATACGTGAAAAAGTGCGCAAATGTCACTAATCACCTCAGAAATGCCAATCAAACCCATAGTGAGATATCACGTCCTACCTGTTATCAAAAAGATGAGGGCCCCTAAATTTGTGTTTTTAACAAGCCCTCCACATGATGCCTGCTCAAGCTTGAGAACTCCTTCCTCCAGCCACCAAAATAGGTCACTTCTGGACCATGGCGGTGCTTTGGTGTTTTTTTCCAGGGATTGGGCTATTGAGAGCAAGAGGCATGATGTTCTTTATGGTCTCATCTTTATTTTGTCATATTATCTCTTACTTTTCCTGTAGAGAAACTAACAGGATTTAGAATCCTTCTTACAACTAAATCCAACTGTCTTACTCTGCTTGCATATGCATAAATATATTAGATTTATTTCCCTCTATTGCTCATTATCGCAAACTGTGAGGTTGAAAATTTTAACCGAATTTATCCTTCTTAAAATTAACCAGTAGCATGCCATTTTATTCCCTAACAATTGTGTTCTTTTGTGTGTTTCTTTTTTTCTCTTTAGGAAACAAAACACTGTATCTTCGTCATCTTTAATCCTGAGGCTGAAAATTGAAAACTGGTTGTGGATTTTGCACGTGTATGTATATGACGACAGTTATGATTGCTTCAAGTGTTACGGTACTGATAACACCAATGCCAAAACTATTAAATAAGGCTAATGCAGCCATATAACTACAAAGCAGTTGCATGTATTTTCTTATTTAGTGCTTGCTTTTGCTATAGATACTATTTTTATTTTAAAAGTGAGGCAACTGAGGTTCAGAAGGTTATAATTTAATCATTGAGCATCATGTGATTTTTTTATGGGGCTTCCCAGGTGGTGCAGTGGTGAAGAATCTGCCTGCCAATGCAGGACACACAAGAGGTATGGGTTTAGTCCCTGGGTTGGGAAGATCCCCTGGAGTAGGAAATGGCTACTTACTCCACTATTCTTACCTGGAAAGTTCCGTGGACAGAGGAGCCTTGTGGGCTCCAGTCCATGGGGTCACACAGAGTCAGACACGATGGGCACACACACTCACCATATCATTTTAAACAGAACTTTCTCTTGAAATAACAGTAACACCTAAAGCATGCGGAGTGCTATCTAAGACCTAGAGACTGTCATCCGGAGGGAAGTAAGTCAGAAGAGAAAACAAATGTTGTGTGATACTGTTTATATGTGGAATCCAGAAAAATGGTACAGATGAATGTACTTGCAAAGCAGAAACAGACACGTGCAGGGAACAGACTTACAGACGCCGTGGGCAGGGGAGGAGAGGTTGGGAGGAAGTGGGAGATTGTAATTGACATATATACACTACTGTGTATAAAATAGATAAGTAACAAGATCCTACTGTATAGCACAAGGAACTCAACTCAGTGGGAAAGAAATCTAAAAAAGAGGAGCTATATCTATCTATACATACAATTGATTGACTTTGCTGTGCCCCAGAAACTAACACGGCATTGTAAAGCAACTGTATTCCAGTAAAAATTTTAAAAAACCATGCTGGGTGCTGTCTTTGTGCCACCTACTGTGATAGATAGGTTCTGTTTTACTTGACCCATAAAATAGCCCAGTGAGGCGGTAGATATTCCTATTCCCATTGTACAATAGGTAAACAAAGGTTAAATAACTTGCTTTGTTTTTCAAAGGTTAAATTACTTGCCTATATCGTATATAGTCTTAGGGGGCTAGAATTCAGTTCCAGGTTTTTAAAATCTGAAAACACTTATTAGTTTTGCCTGTTACAAGATCTCTGGAGATGCTCATCTGAGTAGTATCTTAATCTTTAGAAACTGTATTATGAAGGAAATTTCCCCTTCCACTATATTCTGTACGCAGCAAGAAACAGCAAGAATGAGCCAGAGACTCCATCGAAGACTTGACTCCTTTAAGCCAAGGGACTTTGCTGTTAAGGGACGTAACAAGGAGTTACTAGCACTCAATTTATTATATTAGTTGCCATTGATGGCTCAGTTTGTCAATGCCCATCTCCGACCGGAAAGGATTTTTGGAGCCACAAGGGTCCATAAGAGATCTCCCGTAATCCCATAAGTGTCTCTGTCTGCAAGTGGGAAGGATAGCCATTTCCTAAGAAGCCTACCTCCAGCTGGGTCATGTGTGTGTTAGTTGCTTAGTCATGTCCAACTCATTCTGACCCCATGGACAGTAGCCCACCAGGCTGCTCTGTCCATTGAAGTCTCCAGGCAAGAATACTGGAATGGGTCAGTTCAGTCAGTCAGTTCAGCCACTCAGTCGTGTCCAACTCTTTGTGACCCCATGAATCACAGCACGCCAGGCCTCCCTGTCCATCAGCAACTCCCGGAGTTCACTCAGACTCATGTCCATCAAATCAGTGATGTCATCCAGCCATCTCATCTTCTGTCATCCCCTTCTCCTCCTGCCCCCAATCCCTCCCAGCATCAGAGTCTTTTCCAATGAGTCAACTCTTCACATGAGATGGCCAAAGCACTGGAGTTTCAGCTTTAGCATCATTCCTTCCAAAGAAATCCCAGGGCTGATCTCCTTCAGAATGGACTGGTTGGCTCTCCTTGCAGTCCAAGGGACTCTCAAGAGTCTTCTCCAGCACCATAGTTCAAAAGCATCAATTCTTTGATGTTCAGCTTTCTTCACAGTCCAACTCTCACATCCATACATGACCACTGGAAAAACCATAGCCTTGGCTAGACGGACCTTTGTTGGCAAAATAATGTCTCTGCTTTTCAATATGCTGGAATGGGTAGTCATTTCTTTTTCCAGGGGCTCTTCTTGACCCAGGGATTGAATCTGGGTCTCCCACATTGCAGGCAGATTCTTTATCATCTGAGCCATCATTTGGGTTATTTTAAGTTAATTGGGACATTCTGTTAATCTCATCATAGAAGGGGCTCAAGTAGAGTCCAGCTTGAGACGTATACTTACCCATTCAGCACAAGATTACTTTGAATAAGAAGCAAAAACTGGTAGGTAAAAACTGGTTTACCAGAATTCAGATGGTTTTTGTCATTGTTGTTGCTATTTAATCACTAAGTTGTGTCTGACTGTTTTGTGACCCCATGGACTGTAGTCTACCAGACTCCTCTGTCCATGGGATTTCCCAGGCAAGAATACTGGAGTGGGTTGCCATTTCCTCCTCCAAAGGATCTTCCCAACCCATGTGTCCTGCATTGGCAGGTGGGTTCTTTACCACTGAGCCACCAGGGAAGCCCATTCAAATGGTACAGAGATATAGGTAAAAATAAAATAGAAACTTCTATAATAAAATTTTAAACATTTGAATGCTTTTGAGCAAGTTTCATGGGGAGAAGACAATAGGAAAATCCCTCCTCCATCCCCTAAACCAAGCATCACTTTGACCCTATTACAAAAGAAGCAAAGTCCACTTTCCTCTTGAGGTTTTGCCAAGTCTCTGGTCTACGAAAGGCTGAGTGGGCATCATGAACTCACTGGGTAAACATGTTATCAGTTGTCCTCTAATTGGAGTTGTCGATCTCCAGTTTCCATTATGGACTGGTCTGTGCTTTAATCACCAGTGTGCAGCAATTCCCCCCCTTATGGTACCATCATGATTCTTCCTTGTTCCTAAGGAGCCGTTTGTGCATGAAATAGAGTTGCATGTCATAGATGTATTAAGAACACCAAAGTTCTAGCTTAAACTTACTGTAAGTTTTTGTTTTTTCTGGGAACAGCTTTTTTAAGATACAATTCAGATAGCATATAATTTCCTTATCATACAGTTTACCCGCTTAAAGAACAAAACACCTGTTCATTCCCCTGTGGCACTGGTGAATAAATAGATTTTCTTCCAGTCCTTAATCAGCAAGTATTTATTGAGACCTTCTTGTGGGCCAGGCATTGGGCTAAATGTTGGAGCCCTAACCATAAATAAGATAAAGATGGTTCTTGCTTTCGTAAAGCCTTTAGTCTAGGGACAGAGATCTCAGAGTCCAATGAGCTTATAAATAAAATAATTAAAATCATGGTAAGTGCTGCATAGGAAACATAGGAAATAATGAGTTGGGCACGCAGGAGGAATCTCAGGTGGACAGTGAGGGACTGAGCCCCGGAGTGGGGAGCCACCTTGGCATGTGCTAGGCACAGAAAGGAGGCGGCAGGTCTGAGTTAAACCAGGATGGGGTGAGGGTGCTGGCGTGAGATGAAGCTGAAGAGGGAAAGAGAAGCCTCCATATGTGCTTAATAGCTCATGTTCTGTACTGTTGAAAAAACTGAAAATGGGAATTATAATCCAGTTTGTGAGTTTAAGACTTTATGTTAATGTTGCAGCACTATGCTTCAAGCTCTGGACAAATGTCATTCAGTGGATTAGAAACACCGGCCCCCCCCGCCCCCCACTCCCACCCCTAGGTGTGGCACATGGGCTTAGTCGCCCTGCAGCATGTGGGATCTTAGTTCCCCTACCAGGGATCGAACCTGCATCCCCCGCATTCCAAGGCAGATTCCTAACTACTGGACCACCAGGGAAGTCTTCCCCCCTCAACTTTTTGGGCTTCCCTGGTGGCTCAGTTGGCAAAAACTTGCCTGCGATGCAGGAGAATATCTGCAATACAAAAGACGTGAGTTTGATCCCTGGTTCAGAAAGATCCCCTGGAGAAGAAAATGGCTACCCACTGCATATTCTTGCCTGGAGAATCCCATGGACAGAGGAACCTGGGTGGGGGGTGGGGGCTCCAGTCCATGGGGCTGCAAGAGTCAGACGGGACTGAGCAACTAAACCACCACCTGGTTCTCTTCCCTTCGAGACTTTCTGGAGAGTCTAGACTTTAGAAGGGCTATCCATGGTATTCTAGAACACAGTGCGAATGGCATGCCCTGGAGTTGGGCACCAAGGATGTGTTGACTGCATATCATCTCAAGTTCAGCTACTCAACAGGCCATTTTGTATCTAGCCCAATTTAGATGGGGTCAGAGATTGCCCTGCATTGGACAATATCCATTTCTGTACTGTTATATAACAGTTACAATTGTTTCAAATGAAAATATTTAATTAGTTCTTATATGACTTACTTGGTCTGTCTGAGCCAAGCCAATTTTCCAGGCTAGCAGATAATTCCTCTAGATCTTTATGGGTCACATAATGGTGAGAGAGTTCTTATTAACACACACACACACACACCCCCCAAGTGCCTAAACAACTGTAGAAACCTCCCTAAACTCAGCCATTAATATCTCATAGAATGTTCAAATGAAGAAGCGTGCTTTTGACAGCCTGTTCCAGAAAGTGCTCACATAATGTACATTAATTTGGGGAATTTAAATTTGTCACGTGAAAATAATTTAGACAGAAAAAAAAAAAGATCCCAAATCATCGCTCATACTTAAAAAGACCCGTTAGGAAGTTCTGACAGGCATAGCTGAGGTTGAAGAGAGTGCAGGCTTGTGATGAGCAGGTCAGCAGCAATGAGCTCCTCTGGGTCTGCCATTTCCAGTCAAGGGCAGTTGGCCTGCTCATGGCCACCTGCTGAGGATCGGAACAGCTGACACTTACAAAGCCCTTCCTAGGCCCTAAATACAGTGCTAAGTTTATTTTCATGTGTTATTTCATTTCATCCTCACGACAGCCCAATGAGATAGACGTTAAGTCACCCTCGTTTTATGGAGGAGGCGTTAATGTGCCCACAGTCCCACAGCTGGTAAATGGCCGCGCTGGGACTTGAACCCAGACATCAGATCGAGCTTTGCCCTGCGTTCTGAGCCATGTTACTTCTCCGCGCGGTGTCTGCCCCTCAGCTACACCTTGCAGGGAGAGCAGTGACTGCCTGAAGTGACCGTAGCAGACCCGCAGCCTGGCGAGTAGTCCCTGGTGGGGCCTGCTGGAAACAGCTGTGTCAGAACTGAAGCAGAGGTTATTCACTAGGCCAGTCAGGCTTTCTCTCCTGCATGTGAATAGAGGAGTGTAGTAGAGTCTCATGGAGGGAAGGGCCAACACCAGGAACAGCTGTGGAGAGAGCTCAAGTGACTGAGGCCACAGGCCTAGAGGTCTAGACAAGCTGTGAATGGACCAGAGCAGTGATCAGGCAGACACATTAGTAAGCAGAGGTGTGAGTGAAAGACACAGAGTAAAGGACAGAATGGATGGTGCTGGATGAGAGAGGGTATTCCCAGGTGGCTCAGTGGTAAAGAGTTTGCCTGGCAATGCAGGAGTTACAGACCTGGGCTCAGTCCCTGGGTCAGGAAGATCCCCTGGAGGAGGAAATGGCAACCCACTCCAGACTTGCCTGGAGAATCCCAAGGACAGAGGCGCCTGGTGGGCTGCAGTCCATGGGGTCACAAAGAGTCAGACGTGACTGAGCGGCAGCACGCACGGGCAGTGGAGAACAGGATGTGACAGAGAGCTTCGTGAGCCTGATGGCCACAGGAGACAGGGACCAAGCCCAGGGCTGTGTGCCCATCACCCCCCTGGTGCCCAGGGATGCTCAACAGATGCTGGTGGGTTGGGTGGGGAAGCAAGGCTACTCACAGGAGGGTGAGGGGGTCCTGCTGGGGGCAGCGTGCCTGAGGGCAGTGCAGGAACTCAGCTGCTGAGAGCTGAGACCATTCAGCCTCTGGAGCTGCGCGACTTGCAGGGGACACGTCTCTCTCTTCTGTGGCTCCTTTATTCTCATGAGATTTTCTTCTCCTTTAACGTTAAGCGCCATTTTGATAAAACTCTGTTTACATTTTTTGACATTGTTTCAAGCTACTTTTTTTTTTTTTGGACAAGAATGCTGTTTATGTGAAAAGAGTCAGGTTCTTTACATCCCCTTCAAATATTCCTTTGCTCTCGTTAAAGGACAGGAGTGAGAATAATCAATTCCACCCAGAAGTGATTGCTTTTTAAAATCAAAGCATGTAAAGCTATTTGCCTAGATTTCATAACATCTTAAGTGTCACAAATTTCAGGTTACTGTTCAATGATGAAAGATGTTTTGTTTTTGTTCTTTTGTAAAAATTCAAGATTGTTCATGCATTTGCATGAATAATCTAAATAATGACTTTTTATTTATTGTGTGCTCAGTGATTCAGCCGTGTCTGACTCTTTGAAACCCCATAGACTATAGCCAACCAGGCTCCTCTGCCCATGGAATTTTCCAGGCAAGAACTGTGGAGTGGGTTGCCATTTCCTACTCTAGGGGATCTTCCTGACCCAGGGTTTGAACCCAGATCTCCTGTGTCTCCTACATCAGCAGGCAGAATACATGAGATAGATTATGTAGTTTACATCCACAAATTTACTCCTTGGAATTTGGTCTTGGTCTTGAAATGTGTTT
This sequence comes from Madoqua kirkii, assembly GCA_006408675.1. Classification (NCBI taxonomy): domain Eukaryota; kingdom Metazoa; phylum Chordata; class Mammalia; order Artiodactyla; family Bovidae; genus Madoqua; species Madoqua kirkii. The sequence goes on along the minus strand of SJYC01042178.1, from coordinate 1,323 downwards.
AAAGAGCCAGAAAAACAACATGGGGGGTATGTTTCATGGAGAGAATACAGATTTTTGAGTCAGCAGTGCAGATTTCTAGTCCCAGCTTTGCTACTTTTCTGTAGTGATCTCAAGCAAATGACTTTAATTTCTTTGAACATTAGTTTTCTCAAATATGTGATAGTAAATTTAGTAATAACTATTTAACATGATTTTTGTTAAATTTTGTTTTTGATTTCATAGCAAATTTGATAGTGATCTATATGCAAAAGCACCAATTTGATGATTATGGTGGTTCCAGATTTCTCCTTAATGCTGATCATTGGCTACAAGCTACATTACTAATATTTGCTGCACATATTTGCTTTATTTACTGGCTGAGTGACTTTGAGCAAGTTGTTTAGTATCCTGTCACTATTCTTTCCATGAGGGGTAAAGTCTTTAGCATGGCTTGTCTCTACACCTCAACACGCATCTTCCCTTGCTGTTAAAACGCTGATCACACTGGCCTTTCAGGTTGGATGGAAGCCACACCTTTGCCCCTGAGAGCCTTGCCTGTGTTGTGTCTTTGGTGGAGGTGCTTCCCAATCGCAGTCTTTCTCAAAGTCTTTCCTCTCCTGGTTATGCCTATAAGTCTCAGTTCAAATGTCACACCTCTGGGACAGTCCTGACCACCCACCAAATTAGCTCAAGTCTACTGTTACAGGTGCTTCTACCAACTGTCTACTTCTTCCTTGTACTCTTTCAGTTCAGTTCAGTTCAGTCGCTCAGTTGTATTTACCCCATGAATTGCAGCATGCCAGGCCTTCCTGTCCATCACCAACTCCCGGAATTTACCCAAACTCATGTCCATCGAGTTGGTGATGCCATCCAGCCATCTCATCTTCTGTGTTCCCCTTCTCCTCCTGCCCCCAATCCTTCCCAGCATCAGGGTCTTTTCCAATGAGTCAACTGTTCTCATGAGGTGGCCAAAGTATTGGAGTTTCAGCTTCAGCATCAGTCCTTCCAATGAACACCCAGGACCAATCTCTTTTAGGATGGACTGCTTGGATCTCCTTGCAGTCCAAGGGACTCTCAAGAGTCTTCTACAACACCACGGTTCAAAAGCATCAATTCTTTGACGCTCAGCTTTCTTCACAGTCCAACTCTCACATCCATACATGACCTTTGTTGGCAAAATAATGTCTCTGCTTTTGAGTATGATATCTAGGTTGGTCATAACTTTTCTTCCAAAGAGTAAGTGTCTTTTAATTTCATGGCTGCAGTCACCATCTGCAGTGATTTTGGAGTCCAAAAAAATGAAGTCTGACACTGTTTCCACTGTTTCCCCATCTATTTCCCATG
>SJYC01042172.1:0-16175 GCA_006408675.1 Madoqua kirkii | reverse complement strand
GACTCGCCCGTCTTGGGTTGCCTCGCAGGCATGGCTTGGTTTCATTGAGTTAGACAAGGCTGTGGCCCTAGTGTGATTAGATTGACTAGTTTTCTGTAATTATGGTTTCAGCGTGTCTGCCCTCTTGTAGCACCTACCGTTTTACTTGGGTTTCTCTTATCTTGGCCATGGGGTATCTCTTCATGGTTGCTCCAGCAAAGCACAGCTGCTGCTCCTTACCTTGGACGAGAGCTATATCCTCACCGCAGCAACTCCCGAGTTTGAACCAGGAATAGCTCCTCTAGGCCCTTCGGCACCCGCGCAGCTACTACTCCTTGGCCATAGGGTCACTCCTCTCGGCTGCAGACGCCCCTGGCCTCGGTCGGGGTTAGCTCCTCTTGGTTGCTGCCCCTGACCTCCGACGGAGGATAACTCCTTTTGGCTGCTGCCCCTCACCTCAAACGTGGGGTAGCTTTATTGTTGCAGCTGCTGCCACTCTGTGCGTCATAGCAAGGAGATCCAACCAGTCCATTCTGAAGGAGATCATCCCTGGGATTTCTTTGGAAGGAATGATGCTGAAGCATCGTTCAGTACTTTGGACACCTCATGCGAAGAGTTGACTCATTGGAAAAGACTCTGATGCTGGGAGGTATAGGGGGCAGGAGGAGAAGGGGACAACAGAGGATGAGATGGCCGGATAGCATCACTGACTCAATGGATGTGAGTTTGAGTGAACTCCGGGAGTTGGTGATGGACAGGGAGGCCTGGCATGCTACGATTCATGGGGTCACAAAGAGTTGGACACAACTGAGCGACTGAACTGAACTGAACTGAACTGAATAGTCTAGTGGTTTTCCCCACTTTCTTCAATTTAAGTCTGAAATTGGACCGAATTAAACTTAAAAGCTTCTGCAGAATGAAGGAAACTATAAGCAAGATGAAAAGGCAGCCTTCTATATGGGAGAATATAATAGCAAACTAAGCAACTGACAAAGAATTAACCTTAAAAATATACAAGCAGCTCCTGCAGCTCAATACCAGAGAAATAAACGATCAATCAAAAAGTGGGCTAAATAACTAAATAGACATTTCTCTAAAGAAGACATACAGATCGCTAACAAACACATGAAAAAAATGCTCAGCATCACTCATTACCAGAGAAATGCAAACCAAAACCACAATAAGGCATCATTTCACGCCAGTCATTGGCTGCTATCAAAGTCTACAAGCATAAATACTGGAGAGGGTGTTGAGAAAAGGGGACCATCTTACACTGTTGGTGGGAATGCAAACTAGTACAGCCACTATGGAGAACAGTGTGGAGTTTCCTCAGAAAGCTGGAAAGAGAACTACCATGTGACCCAGCAATCCCACTGCTGGGCATACACACTGAGGAGACCAGAATTGAAATAGACACATGTACCCCAAAGTTCATTGCAGCACTGTTTACAATAGCTAGAACATGGAAGCAACCTAGATGTCAAACATCAGATGATGGATAAAATAGTTGTGGTACATATACATAATGGAGTATTCTATTCAGTTCAGTTCAGTTCAGTTGCTCAGTCATGTCTGAGTCTTTGCGACCCCATGACCCCATGTGGTGTCATCTGCATATCTGAGGTTATTGATATTTCTCCCTGCAATCTTGATTCCAGCTTGTGTTTCTTCCAGTCCAGGGTTTCTCATGATGTACTCTGCATATAAGTTAAATAGCTCTCCGATTTTCCTGACACAATTTGTTGAAGAGACTGTCTTTCCAACATTCTGTAGTCTTGCTTTCTCTGTCATAGATCAATTGACCATAGATGCATGGGTTTATTTCTGGGTTTTCTATCCTGTTCCATTGATCTACATTTCTATTTTTGTGCTAGTACCATACTGTTTTGAGAGTGTTCTTAACATATTTTGTTAAGTAAATAAAGCAATTTATAGAACAATGTATACTGTATTCTACCATCTGTTTAAAACTGTTGTTAATATTTGGGGGCCAATTGAATGACTCAGAGATAGGGACAAAAGAAAGAATTTTATTATATGCCATTGTGGGATGGCATTCATGGAAAACATTTGGATTTTGAATTTTGTGCCCTGTGAATATGCTGAATATACAGTTGGTTAAAAATAGAGATTAGGACTTCCCCAGCAGTCCAGTGCTTGAGACTCTGTGCTTCTCATGCAGGGGCATGGATTCCCTGTTCAGTAAACTAAGATGCCATATTGCACCATGGTGTGGCCAGATAAATAAAAATAAATAATAAAGGTTTAATTAGGAAATAATAAAATATAAAAAATAATCTTGATCCACTATTTCTATCATATGCAGTCACAACAATTCTGTAGAGATGTTACACACATCAGGAGATACCATGGCCAGAGAAGAATTATAGAACAAACATTTATTACTTTACAGAATGTTTTTAATAGAGAACATCAGTAAATGTTTCCTTGTCTTCTTCATCTTTGCATTGTACTTCACAATCTTGTCATTTGCTGCTTTATAGATCTTTCCTGAAGTGTGAGTGTGCACACTTCTGTGCAACACAAGATTATTTGAGGTTGTACAGGAGGTCCTAATGTTGGTACAAAGAATTGAAATTTTAGAGCACTCACTGACAGTTAGAAAAACTCTTTTCAGTCTTTCTGACTAAAGTCAAATTTGACCTTAGTTTATTTTTACATATCTCTAACACTCACTCATCTGCTTCAAACTCACATGTTTGAATGAAACACTGTCTAGCTGAAGCATAGTAACTGTACTCTCTTTTTAATCATGTATGTCCATTTTACTCATATTTAAAGAAGTGATATAGGTCTTCCAGTCATAAAACTGATTTTATATACATTTACTTAAAATTCAGATCAATTAAAGAAAAGTTATCAGTAAATAATAACATTTAGGCATAAGGCCAAAAAATTACAGAAGGACATGTAAAATTTTATAGAATCCTTCAGTTCAGTTCAGTTCAGTCACTCAGTCATGTCTGACGTTGCAACCCCATGAATCGCAGCTCGTCAGGCCTCCCTATCCATCACCATCTCCCGGAGTTCACTCAAACTCACGTCCATCGAGTCAGTGACGCCATCTAGCCATCTTATCCTCTATCATCCCCTTCTCCTCCTGCCCCCAATCCCTCCAAGCATCAGAGTATTTCCCCCAATGAATCAACTCTTCGCATGATGTGGCCAAAGTACTGCAGTTTCAGCTTTAGCATCATTCCTTCCAAAGAAATCCCAGGGCTGGTCTCCTTCAGAATGGACTGGTTGGATCTCCTTGCAGTCCTAGGGACTCTCAAGAGTCTTCTCCAACACTACAGTTCAAAAGCATCAATTCTTCAGCACTCAGCTTTCTTCATAGTCCAACTCTCACATCCATACATGACCACTGGAAAAACCATAGCTTTAACTAGATGGACCTTTGATGGCAAAGTAATATCTCTGCTTTTGAATATGCTATCTAGGTTGGTCATAACTTTTCTTCCAAGGAGTAAGCATCTTTTAATTTCATGGCTGCAGTCACCATGTGCAATGATTTTGGAGCCCCCAAAAGTAAAGTCTGACACTGTTTCCACTGTTTCCCCATCTATTTCCCATGAAGTGATGGGGCCAGATGCCGTGATCTTCATTCTCTGAACATTGAGCTTTAAGCCAACTCTTTTCCTCTCCTCTTTCTTTCACTTTCATCAAGAGGCTTTTTAGCCCCTCTTCACTTTCTGCCATAAGGGTGGTGTCATCTGCATATCTGAGGTTATTGCTATTTCTCCTGGCATTTTTGATTCCAGCTTGTGCATTTCTCATGATGTACTCTGTATATTAGTTAAACAAGCAGGGTGACAATATACAGCCTTGATGTACTTCTTTTCCTATTTGGAAAAAGTCTGTTGTTCCATGTCCAGTTCTAAATCCTTATTCGTGAAAAATTTTAATTCCTTGATGAGGGTATTCTGAACCACTTTATTTCTCTTTTCTGTGAATTAGTAAACTCACTGCTTATAGTTCCTATTTATCTGTTTAATTCTATGCTGCCTTTTGGCAGTCACTATGGTACTTTATTTAGTCATTTAACAAGTATATATTAAGGAACTATTAGATACTATGTAGGAACTGAATACACCGTGATAAACATAGGGTTCACATTGTTGAAAGATAAAATTTTAGGGAGTGACTTTATGGTATACCATATGCATAAAGGGAACTAGATTTCATTAATAAACAGAACTAATAAAAGCTACACATACACAATTGTTACTATTCCACTCACCATAATCTGATTTTAGCACCCATGAAGCTGAGTCAATCTGCCCACAAAGACCCATCACTACAAAAATAAAAACATCAGGAATATACATTCTAGATTAAAATATGGACAATAAACGACAACCAAAGAACACTCTGCATTGTTTTATATTTTTTAAAAAAGTATTTGCAGGATAACAGAAATCAGGAATGTGAGTAGAGGAAATGGGGAAGGTTGAATTTTTAATTGAACGATTTAATTCACCTAGTATTTTAAAGAAATGTATCAATTCTTGATGAAAGTGAAAATGAAGAGTGAAAAAGTTGGCTTAAAGCTCAACATTCAGAAAACTAAGATCATGGCATTTGGTCCCATCACTTCATGGGAAATAGATGGGGAAACAGTGGAAGCAGTGTCAGACTTTATTTTGGAAGGCTCCAAAATCACTGCAGATGGTGACTGCAGCCATGAAATTAAAAGACACTTACTCCTTGGCAGGAAAGTTATGACCAACCTAGACTGCATATTAAAAAGCAGAGACATTACTTTACCAGCAAAGGTCCATCTAGGGAAAGCTATGGTTTTTCCCGTAGTCGTGTACAGATATGAAAGTTGGACTACAAAGAAAGCTGAGAACTGTAGAAATTATGCTTTTGAACTGTGATGTTGGAGAAGACTCTTGAGAGTCCCTTGGACAGCAAAGAGATCAAACCAATCAATCCTAAAGGAAATCATCAACCCTGAATATTCATTGGAAAGTCTGATGTTGAAGCTGAAACTCCAATACTTAGGCCACCTGATGTGAAGAACTGATATAAGCAAAATATTTTTGAAAAGACGCTGATGCTAGAAAAGATTATAGGCATGAGGAGAAGGTGAAAACAGAGGATGAGATGGTTGGATGGCATCAGTGATGTGAGGGACACAAGTTTGAGTAGGCTCTGGGAGTTGGTGATAGACAGGGAAGCCTGGAGTGCTGCAGTCCATGGGGTCACAAAGAGTCGAACACTACTGAGCGACTGAACTAAACTATCTTAAGTATAAGAATGAACTCATTGAAAAGTCACTGGTCTTTGAAGCAGTTACTGAAAGTTTATTACCATAAAATAGTTAAAATAGTGCATATATATATACATATATATGTATATATATATACACACACACACACTTCCAACCTACTAATATTAAATGTAAAAGAAATCTTCCTTTAACTATAAATAGGCGATCCCTAGAAGACCTTGCCTAAGCCCACTGCCCCACACAATGTGGGACAGAGATTGGGCTAATTTCCCATATATTAATGTATTTTCTACAGACATTGGTAAGTGTTAGATTAACATTGCCATGAGGTTTTTGTAACCTGTGTTTTCCACATATTTACTTAAGTGAACTCAAAGTGATTAAATAATCCACATTTCCTCTCCCTCCTTTCTTTTACCTCCAGTCCATCCTTTCTATTATTTCTCCTTTTCTTTGTTCTATAAATCAGAGGGATTATTCTTCCCCCATTTAATTAATCGGATGTTGCAGTGATGTTAACCCTGAATATTCATTGGAAGGACTGATGTTGAAGCTGAAACTCCAATATTTTTGCCACCTGATGTGAAGAGCTGACTCATTTGAAAAGACCCTGATGCTGGGAAAGATTGAGGTCAGGAGGAGAAGGGGATGACAAAGGATGAGATGGTTGGATGGCATCACCAACCCAATAGGCATGAGTTTGGGTAAACTCTGGGATTTGGTGATGGACGGGGAGGCCTGGCATGTTGCAGTTCATGGGATCGCAAAGAGTTGGACATGCTGTGCAACTGAACTGATCTGAGTGATGTTAAATAATATTTTGCTTATATCAGAATAAAATGTTTAAAATCCAAAGTAGTTCAAATCCATTACTTGGCTGGCCATATCCCTTTAAAATATATTTTAAGTACTAAAGATGTATGCTTTTCTTGAACTATCTATTCAAATCCAGATACCTTTTAGTAGCCTCACTGTTCTCTGTGAAATCAAGACTATAATAACATGATGATTACATACCCTTACATAGTACATTACAGGCAAATGGACAGCATAGTCTTCATCACTATGGCATTGACCCCTTTCCATTGTATGTTGATTGACATCACTGTGCTCTTCCATTGCTCTTTGGGATAGTCTTGTGGAAAAATCATTGCAAATGGTGCATATTTAATTGAGGGAATACCAAAATTCCTCTGTCTTTTAGGTTAGTTTGGAAGAAACCTGAATCCATTCTGAAAACCAACCAGCAATCAGTACTAAAATAGCATTTAAGTCTACTGTGGCAACATTTTAAACAACTACATGAATACAAAACAAGCTAAAAGATTTGAATTTTCAAAAATCACTGTTTAAATTTTGACTTTTAGGTACCATAAAAAAAATTGAGGAAATATAGCTCTGTTTTATAAACCTAGTCTTTAGCAATTTAAAAGATAATCGATTTCTATGGATTCAGTAACAGAAAAACATGGCCAAGTCTTCAAATGTAAAATCTATTGGATTTTTCTATTATAAATATAATAAATCACCCAAAAAAAGTCATTGACTGTTGCTGTTCTTTTGATTTTCAGGATTATAAAGTTAGATGAAAGCTTTTTGTTAGGAATGACACAGATTTTTCCCACAGCAGGGCAAAACTTTGAGAAATCTGGAAGCATGATTAGACACCATAATTTTCCCACACATCAAGTACAAATGATTAAATTATCTTCATGAATATGAGATTATGCATGCAAACTAAACAAATTTAAATGTGTATACAATTGCCTGTAATCTGGAAATGAAGTACGTGTTGTTCATGAACTGTAATTATTTGCTCTCACACATGGAGATTTTTTTGCGAGGTAACTTTAACTCCTGTTAGAAGCAGTTTGTGAACTGCCTCTACTCAAACTTTCCAGTTTTTATGACAACATGGCAAAAGATCCTTTTTTGTCCTTCTTTTAAAAAAAATCAAGGTTTTCAATCCTTTTGCTCTCACCATAAACTTTCTGAGACTTGATTTCATGAACAATTAAGAGAAATTTTACTTTGTTACAAAATTATATGAACCTAGAAGATAATGTGAGTTTTTCATAATTCTCTGTCATTCTTTACATCTCCAATAATAAAGACTTCCAGCCAACTAGTAATGGGTTTCTCTTAAAACTATTTCAACTTTTTGGCTGTTCTAAGTTTCTTTGGTGATAATATCATTTAAAATGTAATTGTTGCACTCAAATATTTTATTTCCTTGAACTATTAAGTTTTCATGAGAAGCTCATAGAATCTTTTATTTCATGGACCATAAATAAACCCCCAATCCACCACTTCAGCACATTTCTAATTGTAATGCACCGTGTAATGTTATAGACCATTATACAGATGTTTTCTGTTATTGTAAGGTGACAGACAGTGACACTGAAATGTGTGCTTGCTTTAGAGACATAGTGTGAACTCAATCATGAGTCTTAATGCAATAGATTTTTTAACTTTAAAAACCCAAATATATTCAGTCATGCTTGTCTTCAAGTAAACTACTACATTTGAATTCTTGGGAATAACAACCTAATGAAGACAGGCCCTGATTTCTCTGGATTAAATACAAATAAATAGCAGAATGTTTTCTGATTCAGACTTTCTTGTGTATCTTTTCCTAAAAGGTTTGATAATTGATATCAAGCATATTGTTGACATGAAAAGTTACATTCCTTTACTTTAAGATAAAACAGTGCCATTCTCCCTGACACTGTAATAAGAGGAGACTCTGAGGATTTATTTTTCAGTATATGTTTGTAGGTTGTAATTATCTTTATGGAGAACAGATGAACCTCAGTACAGACGGAGATACCCCCACTCAAAATGCATGATGCACAATCTTGTCTCCAAATTAACCTTTTCCTTGGAGAAGAAAGTTGCTAATTATCTGAGTTTCATGCTTATGAACTCAAGTATTGAATAAAACTTGGGTTACTCAGTAACCCATTCTTTGGCTTGAAAAATAAAAGGCTCACTTTAAGGCCGTGTTTTTATCAGTTGCTAAGTCGCATCTGACTCTGTGGCCCCATGACCTGCAGCACACCAGGCTTCCCTGTCCTTCACTATCTCCTGAAGTTTGCTCAAACTCATATCCATTGAGTCGATGATGCTATCCAACCATCTTATCCTCTGTTGCCCCCCTCTCCTCCTGCCCTCAGTCTTTCCCAGCATCAAGTTCTTTTCCAATGGGTCAGCTCTTTGCATCAGGTGGCAGAAGTATTGAATCTTCAGTATCAGTCCTTTCAATGAATATTCAGGGTTGATTTATTTTAGGATTGACTGGTTTGATCTCCTTGCAATCCAAGGAACTCTCAAGAGTCTTCTCTAGCACCACAATTTGAAAAAAAATCTATCCTTCAGTATTCAGCTTTCTTCATTACACAATGGCTATTGACTTTCAGTCAAAATTAAAAGATTTCAAATGAAAGAATGAATACAAGAGAATGCTAAGTTGTCTAAGGAAAATCCATATTGTTTTTTCATCTCTAACAATAATAAATTGATAACATTGTTATGTAGTTACTAGGCACTGGGCACTATGCTGAGAACTTTTTAGGTATACTTCATTGAATCTTCAAAACAACACAATAAGATAGAAATAAAGATTTACGGAACACTCAGCTAAAAGCTTATTTTAATTGTTTTATTTATTCTTCAGCACAAATGCATAATACTATTCTTACCATAATTCTACTGATGAGAAAACAGAATCATTATGTAATTTATCAAAGATTTTTATAGCAATCTTTTCTTCTACACAACAAATTACTACAAACTTAATGGCTTATACTAATACTCATTTATTAGCTCAGGTTTTGTAAGTCAGAAGTCTGAGCACCATAGATTGGGTTCTATGCTCAAGGTCTCACTAAAGGCTAAAATCAAAGTGTCAGACTGAAGGCTGGTAATTTGGGGTAGAATCTGCTTCTAAGCTTATTCAGTGTTGTTGTCAGAGTTCAATTCCTTGTGACAGTAGGGCCATGATCCCCATTTAGTTGTTGACTGTCAGGTAGGGGATAATAACATTTCCTAAGGATTATTCACATTCCCTGCCACTTGATACCCATCCTCTCCATTTTCAAAATCAACAATGGAGAATCTTCTCTTGTCAAATCCCTCTCACAACTTCAAATTTCTTCTGACTAGATCAGACCCACTTCCTTTCCTAAAGTCAGTTTTACCATGTAACTTAACCTAATCACAAGAATAATATCTCATTAGATTTATACTTTTAGGAATTATACAGAATTGTATACATAGTAAGCAGTAATCTTGAGGGACATTCTAGAATTCTGCCTAAAACATTCTCATAGTCAATAGGGAAGACATTTCAAATAAAAATCTCAATTGTCAAAGCACTAGTTTAGTCATTTTTCAATTTTAGATGGGGATACATTAGGTTCACAGGGGATACACAGGTTCTCTAGAGTTGTCTAAGAGTGAATGAAAAACTATTTATTTACTTAGTTATAGTTGACATCCAACACTATTTTTTTCAGGCATATGACATCATGGGGCTTCCCTGTGGCTCAGTGGTAAGGAATCCACCTGCCAGTGCAGGAAACATGGATTCTATCCCTGAATCAGGAAGATCCCCTGGAGAAGGAAATGGCAACCCATTCCAGTATTCTTGCCTGGAAAATCCTATGGACAGAGAAGCCTGGTTGAACTGAACAATTGAACAACAATATAACATAATGACTTTATATATACTTGTATTGTGAAATGATCAGCAAAGTATAGCTTGTTATCATCTTCTGCCACACATGGAAATTTTCTTCTTATGAGAACATTTAATGTTGATACTCAGCAAGTTTAGAATATATGATGCCATATTATTGACTATGGTCACCTTGCTGTACATTACATATCCATGTCTGTGTTTAGTGTCTAAGTTGTATCCAACTCTTTGTGACTCCATGCACTGTAGCCCCACCAGGCTCCTCTGTCCATAGGATTTCCCAGGCAAGAATACTGGAATGGATTGCCATTTCCTATTCCAAGGAATCTTCCTGACCCCATGATTGAACTATCTGGTTCCTGAATTGCAGGCAGATTCTTTCCCACTGAGCCACCAGGGAGGTGAGGTGAGGTGAAGTCGCTCAGTCATGTCTGACTCTTTGCGACCCCATGGTCTGTAACCTACTAGGCTTCTCTGTCCATGGGATTCTCCAGGCAAGAATACTGGAGTAGATTGCCATTTCCTTCTCCAGGGGATCTTCCTGACCCAGGGATCAAACCCGGGTCTGCCACATTGGAGGCAGACGCTTTAACCTCTGAGCCACCTATATATCCATGACTCAGCTTATTATATTAACTATGAGTATAGTTTTTAGATCCTAAATATAAGTGAAAGCATACAATATTTGTCTTTCTCTGTTTGACACATACTTTGCCTATACTTCCAAGCTCCATCTTTGTGGCCTCAAATAGCAGGATTTCCTTCTTTCTTTTGATGGAATAATTTTCCATTGTTTCTGCATGTGTGTATATACACCACACTTTCTAAATAATGCTGCAATGAACAAGGGCATGCAGCTGTCTTTCCATGTTAGGATTTTTATTTGCTTCAGTAAATACTTAAAAATTGGAATTGCTGGATAATAGATTTGTTCTAGTTTTAATTTTTTGAGAAACATCAATACTATTTCATACTGGCTGCATCAATTTACATTTTCCCAACAATGCACAAGAGTTCTCTTTCCTCCATACCCTTGCCAATATTTATTATTTTGTCTTTCTTTTAATAGGCATTATACGGTGTAGGACTTCTCTTGTAGCTCCGTTGGTAAAGAATCTGCCTGCAATGCAGGAATCTACCTGCAGTGCAGGATACTTGTGTTTGATTCCTAAGTCTGTAAGATCCCCTGGAGAAGGAAATGGTAACCTACTCCCCTGTTCTTGCCTGGAAAATCTTATGGACAGAGGAGCCTGACAGGCTACAGTCCATGGGATCACAGGAGTCAGACATGACTTAGCAACTAAACAGCCATCATAAGGTGTGAGGTGATACCTCATTGCAGTTTCATTTGTATTTTCCTGATGCTTAGTGATATGGAGAATCTTTTCATGTACCTCTTGGCCAATTTTTGTTCTTTGAAAAAATGTCCATTAAGATCCTCTGCCTACTTTTTAAGTGGATTGGTTATGGGATTTTTTTCTATTTTATTTTGTTTCTTGCCTTTTGCTATTGAGTTGTACGAGTTATATGTGTGTGTGTGTATACATATAAGGCATTAACCCTTTATCAGACATAAGCTTTGCAAACATTTTCTCACATTATATAGATGGACATTTCTTTTTGTTGATGGCTTCCTTTACTGTGCAGAGCTTTTTAGTTTTATATAGTCCAATTTATTTATTTCTGCTTTTGTTATCTTTCCTTTTAGTGTCAAATACAAAAAATCATCAATAAAACTGATGTCAAGGAAACTTGTGTTTGATGTTTTCTTAAAAGAGACTCCTAGTTACAGATCTTGTGTTCAAGGTTTTAATCCATATTGAGTTGATTTTTATGTATAGTGTAAAATAAAATTTCAGTTTTCCTATCATCATATTTTAAACAGACTCTCCTTTCCCATTGTGCGTTCTTGGCTCCTTTGTTGTAAATTGCTGCTGCTGCTGCTGCTGCTAAGTCACTTCAGTTGTGTCTGACTCTATGCGACCCCATAGATGGCAGGCCACCAGGCTCCTCTGTCCCTGGGATTCTCCAAGCAAGAACACTGGAGTGGGTTGCCATTGTCTTCTCCAATGCATTCATGCCTGCTAAGTCACTTCAGTCATGTCCAATTAATTGACCATATATGCATGGCTTTAGTCCTGGGCTCCCTATTCTATACCATTTATCTATGTGTCTGTTTTTAGCACTATGTACCTTTAATATAATTTGAAATCAGAAAGTATGAATGCCTTCAGCTTTGTTGTTCTTTTGCAAAGTTTCTTTGACTATTGGTATCTTTTGCAACTCCATATGAATTTTAGGATTGTTTATTTCTATAAAAATTGACTTTAAATTTTGATAGGAATTTATTGAAACTGTAAATTGCTTTAGCTGGTTTGGCTAATTTAACAGTGTCAATTCTTCCAACCCCCAGGCACCAAATATCTTTTTGTTCATTTGTGTTTTCTTTGATTTCTTTCATCTATGGATTCTAATTTTTGGTGTATAGGTCTTTCTTTCATCTTCTTAGGTAAATTTATTTCTGGGCATTTTCCTTTTGATGAAACTATATAATAAATTAGGTTGTTTTCTTAATATCTCTGATAGTTTGTCATTAATATATAGAAATACAATAGAATTTTATATACTGACTTTGTCTTCTACAACTTTACTGAATTTGCTTATTATTTATTGGAGTTTTTTGAGTTTTCTGTACATAATATCACGTCTTCTGCAAATAGAGATAGTTTTACTACTTTTTTCAGACTTGAATGTCTTTTCTTTTGCTTGCCTAATTGCTCTGGTTAGTACTACACTGAATGAACTGGCAAGGCTGGGCATCCTTGTCTTATTCCTGATATCAGGGCAAAATCTTTCAGCTTTTTATCATAAGTATGATGTTAACTGCAGGCCTGTCTTTCTTATGTCGAGACATACTCACTCTCCACCCACTTCATTGGGAGTGTTTATCATAAATGGATATGAGTTTTGTCAAATGCTTTTTCTGCTTTTAATGAAACTAATTATTTTCATCCTTCATTTTGCTAGTGCAGCTTATCACATTGATTTGCAGATGCTGAACCATTCTTGCATCCCTGGAGTAAATAATACTTGATCATGGTATTTGATTCTTTCAGTGTATTGTTAAATTCAGTTTGTTAATATTTTGCTGTGGATGTTTACATCTATGTTCATCAGGAACACTGACTTGTAATTTTCTCTAGTATCTTTGTCTGGTTTTAACATCCAAGGAATGCTAACCTTGTAAAATGAATGGAAGTGTTCCTTTTCCTCTTTTATGAAAAATTTTAAGAAATATTGGTATTAATTTTTCCTTGACTATATGGTAGAATTCATCAGTGAAGCCATCTTGACCTGGACTTCTGCTAATTGGGAGAACTTTGATTACTGATTCAGTACCCTTAGTATTTGGGCTACAGACATAACTCAGTTTTAGTGTGTTTTTACTTTATTGTGATTTGCAGATACTGCTTTTTTTTTTTTTTTTTTTCAAATTGAAGGTTTGTAGTAATCCTGCATCAAACAATCTACTGTTGCCATTTTTCCTATAGGGTTTTCTCACATCATGTCTCTATGTGACACTTTGGTAATTCTCACAGTATTTCCAAGTTTTTTATATATTCTCACAGTATTTCCAAGTTTAATATTATTATATTATTTATGTATATCATAATAATTTATGACTAGCTGCAAGGAGATCCAACCAGTCCATTCTAAAGGAGATCAGTCCTGGGTCTTCTTTGGAAGGACTGATGCTAAAGCTGAAACTCCAATATTTTGGCCACCTCATGCAAAGAGTTGACTCATTGGAAAAGACTCTGATGCTGGGAGGGGTTGGGGGCAGGAGGAGAAGGGGATGACAGAGGATGAGATGGCTGAATGGCATCACCGACTTGATGCACATGAGTTTGGGTGAACTCCAGGAGTCAGTGATGGACAGGGAGGCCTGGCGTGCTGCAATTCATGGGGTCACAAAGAGTTGGACATGACTGAGCGACTGAACTGAAGTGGTCTTTGATGTTACTATCTTGACTTGCTGAAGGCTCAGATGATAGCACTTTAACAATAACATTTTTTTATTTAAGGTAAGTAATTTTTTGATATAATGCTATTGCACATTTAATAAACTACAATATAATGTCAACATAACTTTTATATGCACTGGGAAACAAAAAAAAATCTGTGATTTGCTTTCTTGCAATTTTGCTTTGTTATGGTATACTGGAACTGAATTGGCAATATTCCCAATGTATGCTTGTATTCAGATTTTCTGTTTTATCGTGACACAAACTTAAACACTTGTATTCTTATAAGAACATATCTATTTCTTTTAGGTTGTCCAACTTGTTGGTTTATGATTGTTTTGAGTTGTCCCTTATGAACCTTTGTATGTCATTGGTATCCCTTGTACCATCTACTTTCGTTTCTGATTTTATTAATTTAAAGCCTCTCTTTTTTCCTTGGTGAGTCTAGCTAAAGGTTTGTCAATTTTCTTTTAATATTTTCAAAAAAATCAGTTATTTCATTGATATTTTCTTTTGCCTTCTTGGTCTATATTTAGTTACCCTCTGATATTTGTTATTTTCTTTCTTCTACTAACTTTGGAATTTATTTGTTCTTTTTCTAGGTTTTTATTTTTTTAGGTGTTAAGTAAAATTGTTTGAGATTTTCCTTATTTCCTAAGGTAGGCCTGCATTGCTATGAGCTTACCTCTTAAACTTTTACAGCATCACGTGAATTTTGTCATGTTGTATTTCCATTTTAATTTGTCTCAAGGCATTTTTTAAATTTCTCTTTTGACTTCTTTATCAACTCAGTGGTTACTCAGTACCATACTGTTTAAACTCCCATATTTGTGATTCTTTTCTTACAATTTATTTTTAGGTTTATTCTATTGTGGTTGGAAAAGAGGCTGATATGACTTAAGTGTCCTTAAATTTATTAAGACTTGTTTCACATAACTAAGAATGTTTATTATGCTGCTTTTGAATGAATTGTTCTGTATATATCTTTTAAGTTCATCTCATCTGACATGTTGGTTAAGGATGATGTTCCCTTACTGACTTTCTGTCTGAATGATCTATCCAGTCATAAGTGGCATATTAAAGTTTCCTAATTTTTATTGTATTGCTATTTTTCCTTTTGTCTATTCAGTTCAGTTCAGTCACTCAGTCGTGTCTGACTCTTTGTAACCCCAGGCACACCAGGCCTCCCTGTCCATCACCAAATCCTGGAGTCTACACAAACCCATGTCCATCAAGCCAGTGATACCATCCAACCATCTCATCCTCTGTCATCTGCTTCTCCTCCTGGCACCAATCCTTCTGAGCATTAGGGTCTTTTCCAATGAGTCAGCTATTCTCATAAGATGGCCAAAGTACTGGAGTTTCAGCTTCAACATCAGTCCTTCCAATGAACCCCCAGGACTGATCTCCTTTAGGATGGACTGGTTAGATCTTCTTGCAGTCCAAAGGACTCTCAAGAGTCTTCTCCAACACCACAGTTCAAAAGCATCAATTCTTCAGCATTCAACTTTCTTTATAGTCCAGCTCTCACATCCATACATGACTACTGGAAAAACCATAGCCTTGACTAGATGGAGCTGCTTTGTTGACAAAGTAATGTCTCTGCTTTTTAATATGCTATTTAGGTTGGTCATAGCTCTCCTTCCAAGGAGTAAGAGTCTCTTAATTTCATGGCCACAATCACTGTCTGCAGTGACTTTGAAAGTGAAGTGAAAGTGAAGTCGCTCAGTTGTGTCCGACTCTTTGCAACCCCATGGACTATAGACTACCAGGCTCCTCCCTCCATGGGATTCTCCAGGCAAGAGTACTGGAGTGGGTTGCCATTTCCTTCTCCAGGGGATCTTCCCAACCCAGGGATCGAATCTGGGTCTCCCGCATTCCAGGCAGATGCTTTACCTCTAAGCCACCAGGGAAGCATATAAAGTCTGACACTATTTCCACTGTTTCCATTCTATTTCCAATGAAGTGATGGGAACGGATGCCATGATCTTCGTTTTCTGAATGTTGAGCTTTAAGCCAACTTTTTCACTTTCCTCCTTCATTTTCAAAAGGCTTTTTAGTTCCTCTTCACTTTCTGCCATAACGATGGTATCATCTGCATATCTAAAGTTATTGATATTTCTCCCAGCAATCTTGATTCCAGCTTGTGCTTCTTCTAGTCCAGCGTTTCTCATGATGTACTCTGCATAGAAGTTAAATAAGCAGGGTGACAATA